>JABUQX010131520.1:7500-22500 GCA_015478945.1 Trachelipus rathkii
TTAAATAATGTTTATTAATTTTGCTATCATTTTTTAAGATTATATTAAACAGTGGAAAATAATTTCTTTTTCTATCAATGTTTTATGTAGCTTTTATATGTTACGGGAAACTAAATTCTTTCATTGGGTTATTATATGCAAAAATTGATTCCGATTAGAAATGGCAAAACCTGCTTAACCGTTTTTGTAGAAGAGCCCTTGAACTAGGGGTAGATAAAAAAGGCAAACTCTTCTATGACGGGCGTCGACCTGGGATAAAAAGTTTTGCCAACACCTGGCTTAAACCACACAAAACCATGGTGGTTTAAAACCGGCGAATGGTTAAACCAAACAGCCATGGACGATATTAGTATATAGGTATATATATATATATATATATATATATATAGTATATATATTATAGTTATATATATAAGTATATATATATATAATATATATTTATATATATATATATATATATATATATATATTATAATATATATATGTAATATATAGTATATATATATATATATATATAATATTAATATATATAAGTATATAGTATATTTATATATATATATATATATATAGTATATAATATAATATTATAAGTATTATATATATATATATATTTATTATAGTATAGTATATATAATATATATATATAATATATATATATATAATATATACTTATATTATATATAATATATTTATTATATAATTATATATTATATATTATATATATATATATAGTATATATATTATATATATTGTATATATATTTATATATATATATTATATATATATATATAATATATATATTATATATATAATATATATATAATATTATATAATATAATATAATTATAGTATCTATATATATATATATTTATATATAATATATAGTATATTATATATATATTTATATATAGTATATATATTATATATTATATATATAGTATATATATATTATTACTATTAGTATTATATACTAGTATATATATATATTTATATATTATATATATATTATATATATTATATATATATATATAGTATAGGAAAGTGGTATCTATTATTAGTTTGTTAATAAGGATTCAGGAGAGGATCTAATTTGACTCGGTTTCTCTCATCGTTGTTTTTCTATATCTATCGATGGAATCCGCCCTCATACCGCCGCACGGGCAACCCGCCTCTCAATGCCACGTGGCGCAAGACCCACTTTATGGGGGCTGTTCATGAAAATTACTCAACCCCCGAAAGGGGGTCTGGTGGTGAGTCTTTGATAGTATTATGAAGTGCTTATCAAAAGTGGGGTTAATTTGTCGGTCATTTCTAGTGTTGCAATGGGGCGGTGGAACTGGGGGAATTTATAATGTTATGAGTGTTAGCCAAAGGTGGTAAAATTGTCTCATATGTGACGTTAGAGTTGGGGAGAATTTAGGATTTAGTGACCATAATATAATTAGATTTAAATTGAATGTGATGTTAAAAGAACAAAACTGTTTTATCATTTGGGAACATTTTAAGCAAATTTTGATAAATATTCAGTCAGTATGTTTTAAAGATAAACCCATTAGGGTGGCGAAGAGAAAACTGTTTTGGTGGCAATAGAAGAGAAGCATTGATTCTTCAGAATGTTGTTTAAAATATAAAAGGGTAGTAATAAGGAAGACGATTTAGAAAATTATAAGAAAAATAGAAATGAACTTAACTAGTCAATAAGAAAAGCAAAGAGAGAGAGACAGAAATTAATTTAACAAGGAATAGTAATAAGGCCCCGAAGAAGTTTTTAAGATTTTATAAATTTAAATGTAAGGATAATGGTCCAATTAAAATTGAAGAAAATTTAGTGAGTTTAGTTAAGGAGTTGATCAACCTTTTTAATGTTATTTTTGGCGTCAAATGTTTACTGTGGGGAGAGATTGGGATTAATAGTTTTTCGAGACTAATAGTTTCTGGTATAGATGTAATAAATAGAGTTGTGGAATTTTGAATTTGAAGGTAAAGAAATTAAATTCTTTCTGGATCATAGTGTGACCATAGTAGAACTGCAGGTCTGGTGGAAAATACTATAATTCAGGTAGAAATTCTGACAGGAGGGTAGTGGCAGCATTGCAGCATGCACTTCTTATTAGACTTTTAAGCGATCTTTAACATTTGGTGAGGTACCCAGACGAACAGGAAAACAGTATATATTGTGCCTATTTATAAGAAAGGTAGTGAGGAAGATTTGGGAAATTATAGCCTGTTAGCTTACATCTGCTGGTTGTGAAATGAGTTTTAGAAAAAGTGCTAAGGAGTATATAGGGAAATATTCTGGAAGATAGCAAGAATATTGTATTGGCTCCAGTATGGGTTTTAGAAGGTAGGTCATGTCAGACTAACCTTTTAGAATTATGGAATACCATTACTGACGTGCATTTGACCGAGGAGATCCAATATGTAGTGTTATATTTAGATTCAGACAAGAGCTTTTTGGTGGGTCCCCACATAATGGCTGGAGGAAAAAGTTATCGGCAATGTGAATATAAGGTGGGAGTGATAGATCGGCTGGATTAAGGAGTGGTTGTGGAATTAAAAAAGTGTGTACACTAAAAGAAAATAAGTCATCAGGGGAAGATAGTGAAGAAGTGGTGTCCACAGGGTCAGTGGCTAGGGGCCACTATTGTTTCTCTATATGTAAATGATTAGACCAGGGATTTAAGGTAATGGTTTCTGAAGTTTTTGGCAGATGATACTAAAGTGGCTATCTCAGTAAGAAATAGTGATGGATGTATAAAGTTTCAAAAATAATCTTGATAAACTTCTTGGGGGGCAGATAAGTGGCAAATGAATTTTAATAGTTAAAAAGTGTAAGGTTATCATAAAGTTTTTAAAAACAATATGAATGGGGGTGTTTGGCTTGAGTGCTGTGGACCAGAAAAGATTTTAGGTGTGATTATTAGCTAGTAATTTGGAGGAGCGGGTACTAATCAGTATTTGAAAAGCTAAGGAGACTGAGGATCAGGCTGAGACTCAGGGGATGGATCGTAGGGGCCACTATAAGGAGGGTATAATAAAAACTTTCTGGTATCACTGCTCGTTACTTATCTACGCACTCACTATATAGGAGAAGTTTATTAAGTACAAAACTTTCTTAGATTTTTTTTCTCGTTTGAAAAGATATCGAAGAGCGCCGTTAGGTTTAGGGGTCCTAGTATAGTTGAGATGTATAATACAATAAGATCACATTGTAATGAGGATCGCCATTAATTTTAATGGAATATAATATCACTAGTATTTATATTATGAAGTCTATGAAAGAGAAGATTGTCTATATATATAGATCAATCATATTGCAAGGTGAATCTTGTTGGGAGCTTGAGAGTCAATGAGTGTAGGGGAGAGAGATGGCCTCTAGACATTTGAGAAGTTACTGTGTATATGTTGTTTCTATATATGACAATTTATAATAGTGAGTTTTCTATTTCTCTGTAAAGTGGAGTCAATGTAGATATTACTATATTAATAAGTCTAGCAATAAGTTTACACATATTGATATAGATTACGAAGAGACAATAGTACTATATCATAAATTTAATAATGAGATAAATAAAAAGAATAAAAATGGCTTCACGTACACAAGTCCTACCCACTAACCTGTATAAGAAAAGAGAACACTCAATATGTTGATCCACGTTAACGGATCAATCAGAACATGGGATATAATATGCTCTTTCATTACATTCCACATTCTCATGCAGAGATCACTGTTTATCAATTATATTCAAGAACTGACATGCATGCTTATTTTCTATTAAACTCTGTAGCACTCTTATCTTCACACCGTCCTGATCTCACTATATAGAAAAGAAATATAGGTTGCATCTCTCGAGTATAATAAGTGCAATATAGAATTGTAAATTAAATATAGTGAATGAACTTGTATCATGCCCTATAAAGAGATGAGACTGCACTATTCTCTACGCACAAATCAATCATCTAACACTTATATCACTGGGCGCGGGCCTTCGGCGTGGAACCATTGACTTCGACCAAGAAATCATCCTTGTGTGTTCTACATATTGCAGTTCTTCATGCTAGCAATAGTATAGTGTCTTTCTCTTCTTATAATACACGCAGGCGCTACCAGAATATGTGCACAACACTCTAATACTGGCCTAACACAGCTATGATATTATACAGTTTACTTATAACGTTCCCCTTATCTTCTTCTTGTAGGAGACAAGAGATACACATAAACTATAAGCCTATAAGACATATGTCCTTATTAGCTTTATTTCTCTTTGTTTCTAATACTCGCATCTCAGCTGCTTCTCACACTAGCTCTGTATAATCTTCTTTCTATATACACAGACTCAAGCCAACCCCCATTCATTTTCGTTTTAAAAACTTTTATTTGAGTAACCTTCATCATCTTTATATATTAAATTCATTTGCACTTATGCTGCCCACACACGCAAGTTTATATAGCACGGTTACTATTTCTTTGTAGTGTTATATACACTCCAGGCGATACAGTATATCTTATACGGGAGGAGAGATAAGGTCTGTCAACTTTAGAGAAGCCTTACGATTATATGTTCTTATCGTGATATGTTCTATGTGGACATAGTAATTCAGAGATGAGGTCCCGCAGCTTGAAGGCTTTGGCGTATCACGCATTCACTATGATCCCCTTGATGAGACTTCTGTTTCTTTTAGTTGTACACACTTTTTTATATCCAAACCACTCCTTAATCCAGCCTCTATCACTCCTACCTTATAACTCTCGAGGATCGATTATCTCTACTCTTATAGGACAGGTGGGGTGACCTCACCAAAAAGCTTGCTGAAATTCTAATATAAAACTATCAATTGGATCTCCTCGGTCAAGCAGTCAGTATGTATTCCATAAATTCTAAAAGGTTTGTCTGACATGACCTACCTTTCTAAAACCAAGTACTGGGAGCCTACAGTACTCAGCAGTATATCTTCTTGAACTGATTTCCTGGACTATCATATATATATTCCACACTTGTTCTAAAACTACACCAAGAAGATGTTAAGCTAACAGGCCTATAATTCCCAAATCTTCCTCACTACCTTTCTTATAAATAGCCAATATATACTGTTTTTCCTGTCGTCTGGTACCTCACAAAATTGTTAAAGATCGCTTTAAAGTCCTAAATACAGTGCCTTTGCAATGCTGCCACTACCCTCCTTCAGAATTCTACCATATATATTTTCCACCAGGACCTGCAGCTTTACTTGGGTCAATATGATCCAGTAAAGATTTAATTTCTTTACCTCAAATTCAAATTCCACAACTCTATTTATTACATCTATACCAGAACTATTAGTCTCCGAAACTCTATTATCCAATCTTCCCAAGTAAAACATTGACGCAAAATACCATTAAAGAAGGTTGATACAACTCCTTAACTAAACTCAACTAAAGAGGTCTTCCAATTTATTGACATTATCCTTACATAAATTTTTATAAAATCTTAAAAACTTCTTCAGGTCCTTATTACTATTCCTTGCTAAATTAATTTCTGTCACTCTCTCTTTGCTTTTCTTATTGACTAGTTAAGTTCATTTCTATTTTTTATAATTTTAAATCGGTCTTCCTTATTACTACCTTTTATATTTTAAAACATTACGGCTTTCGTTAATTTTCGTCTCTATTTCCCACCAAACAGTTTTTTCTCTTCGCCACCCTAATGGGTATTATCTGTAAAACATACTGCACTGAATATTTATCAAATTTGCTAAAATGGTTTCCCAAATGAATATAAACAGTTTGTGTTTCTTTAACATCACATTCAATTTTTAATCTAATTATATTATGGTACTAAATCCTAAATTGGCGTCCCCCAACTCTAACGTCTATATGAAGACGAATTTTATCCACCTTTGTAACGACTTCATAACATTATAAATTCCCCCAGTTCCACCGCCCCAGTTGCAACACATAGAAATGAGACAAATTAAACCACTTCTATGCTAGCACTTCATAATATCTATCAAAGACTGCACACACCAGACCTCCTTTTCGGGTTGTAGTATTTATGGAACAGCCCCCATAAAAGTGGGTCTTGGGCGCCACGTGGATTGAGGGGGGTTCCCCGTGGGTATTGAGGGGGGATTCCATCGTATGAAACAACGATGAACGAGAAACGAGGTCAAAATGTAGAGTCCTCTCTTGAATCTTAAACAAACCCTTAATTAATAGATACCAACTTTCTTATATATATTCATATATTATTAGAGTAGTATATATTTATATAATATGAGTTATATATATATATATATAATATATATATAATATATAATATATATATATATAGTAGTATATATATATATATATATATATAATATTGGAATAGAATATATATATTATATATATAATATTCTATATAATATAATAGTATATATATAATATGGTATATATAATATAGAATTACTATAATATATATATATATATGATTATAGTATATATTTATAATAGTATATATTATAATATATATATATATATTATATATATAGCTATAATAATATAATATATATATTATATTATATATTATATATATATGTGAGTTTATATATAGTATATATATATAAATAATATTTATATATAAAGTGATATATATTATATATATAATATATAGTTATAGGGTATATAGTATATATATATAGTATATATAGTATATATATATATTATATAGTTACTATATATTATATATATATATATATTATAATATATATATATTAAATAATATATATAGTAATATATATATATATATAGTGTATATTAATATAACGGAAGAGACGATGCTCTTAGTATATAATACTCTTAGCTATTATATAGAAATGAGCATATAGAAGTAAGTATATATAGTAATATATCATAATAGATAGGTATATCTATTGAATATATATATTATATAATATACTATATATAGTATATATGTATATATAATATATTATATTATATATATGTATATAATAGGTAATATACTATATATAATATAGGTATATTCTCATGGCTGTTTGGTTTAAGCATTCGGTTTAAAGGCGCACCATGGTTTTGTTGGTTTTTAAGCAGGTGTTGGCAAACTTTTTATCCGCCGTCGACCCCGTCATTCACGAAGATTTGCCTTTTTATCTACCCCTAGGTCAAGTATTTAACAAAACATCGAATCATTTTTGCATTCGAATGTTAAGCAATAAGAGACGACCTTATATAATAACCCCAAATGAAAGATATTATTTCCATCAATCTTATAAAAGCTACCTTAAATAAAACATTGACAGAAAACAAGTAATTATGTTTCCTCACTGTTTTATATCATTGAATACTTAAAAGAAATGATTGCAAAACCTTCAATACATTAATGTTAATGTTGGCCTAGTTCTCAAACATCGTACGTATCAACAATACGTGAGATACACAAAAACATCTTTAAAAAATATAACGTAAATCATATTGGAAATGGAAATAAATACCGGCTCTGATTGTCCATCTTGCGACTACTACTGAATACCTTTAAAATATGTTAGCATACCCTTTTTATTAAAATAGTTGATATTAATGGGATGGATGTGTCTGAAGAGAAACAGTAAGATTATTGATATTCGTGGTTGAAAAAAAATTGTAATGGTTTATAAAATATAATTATATATATTATATATATATATATTATAGTAATAATATAATATATGACGTATATATATAATAGTAGATATATTATATATTATAATATATAGATAATAAATAAATATTATATAAACATATGTTTATAATTTATATATAGTTATATATATATATATATATATATATATATATATATATATATATGTTAATAGTATATTTGTACATTTATTCGTTGCAAATACACAAAAGTAAATCTATATATAATATTATATAGTATATATATAATATATATATATATTATATATATATTATTATATTATATTATACTATAATATATTATATTAATTAATATATATTATAATTTTATGTTAAATGTAGTATATAGTTTCGAAATACTGTTGAATATTCTATTTTTGTCTACAGTTTAATTGCATCCTCCTCTGGTATTTAGTCGACCCCTCTTTCGCACCCTCTGTATATATGAATTCGACACCTTTTCAGAACTCTTATCGATCCACCAGAGGGTCGGTATGCCTGGATCCACTTTGACGAACTCTGGTTTAAACGAGAACAAAATAAAAACTTTGTTTTTATAGTTTTTAATTTGTTTTTTTTTATTTGTTTTTTGTTTTCCTTTTTTTTTTTTTAAATAAGAAAAGTAATATAAAAGTGTTCTAAATCTTAAGCAATAGCTCATATTATAATAATATATAGTATATATATATATATTATATATTTATATATATATATATATCTAATAGTATATATATATATATATATATATATGTATATTTAAAAACATTATACATGTAGATTTATAAACTGGCAACATTCAAAGGGAGTCAGATTCATTGTTTATAAATATGGTATATATTATATTTAATGAATTTTTATTTATTTAAAATAATAATTGGAGGAAAATCATTAGTAACCTTAATTTAAAACAAAATAGTAACATAAAATACGGTAACAACAAAGTAATTATCAAAATCGTTTAATCATGTAGATGTAGCCGTGGAGTGGTGATGCTGATTATTTATATTTTATTATAAATTCGTTTGAAATTTGTCGATTTAAATAGAATATTTTTTGAATAATATTTAAATCTTATTTGGCCCATAATACTATATATATATTATATATACGGTATATATATATATTATTTATATATGTATATATTTATGATACTATATATATATATATTCATACAGAATATCTTACATATATAATCGGACTGGAGTATATATATATATATATATATTAATATAATATATATATATATATATTATATATATATATATATATATATATATATATATATATTTATATATATATATATATATATATATATATATATATATAATTAGTTATTATAATATATATATATATATATAGTGTATATATATATATATATAATTAAATTATATGTGGGTTGTGCGTTTGGGTTTGTGGTGTTGCGTGGTGGTTGGTTGTTATGGGCTTTTTTTGACTCCACTCTATTTTCTGTTTATAATATATTAGATTGGAGTGAGGCTTGCTGTTGGTCCAAAGAAATGCAGCTGGAACAGATGTATCACAGGGGTAGGCTCGTATCTTCATATCTCGCGAAAGCGTTTCTGCAAATTTGCAACGTCTTGACACTTGCTGAAGCTCTTACAAATAGAACAACTTATAATTTACTATTTGAATAGTTATACTTAGAATAATGAGTATGTATATAATATAAACTTAATATATTTGATATACATGATAGTACTTTATACTATATTCCTTCTATATTGTATTCGCCAAGTGAGGCACGTCGAATAGTATTGTGATAAAATAAGTTTATATCAAATAAATACATATATATATTAACTCGTAAATATTTAATAGTTAAGTTTTGTAGAATATCACGTAGTATAGATGTATTATGTAGGGAATTATAATTAATTGTTATTTATTATGTATCTTACTTAAACATATATTACCGTAGATAAATATATAAATAAATAGATATACTATATATCACTCAAAAAGTAATCACTATAATATTATACTCTATTTTTGGTTCTGGTCTATATCTTTAATATATAGTTAGTATACTATCTAATGATGCTATATATAATATAATAGCCTTAATCGCTATATTATATATCTAGCTATATTATATATAGTAATATCAAATATATATAAATATATATATAGCTATATATAATATAGTACATATATTATAGTAGCTCTAGCTATTATATATCACCCTAATATTAACTATATCATATATCTTATAGTATATATAGATACTCGGCTTAGCTAGTCTAGTATGTACTATATATATATACTATATATATATATATGATAGGCTAATGTATATGTTATTAATTATATATATAATATATATATTATTATATAATATTATATACTCGCTAAGAAATAAAAAACTATAGGCTATATATACAATATATAGCTAATTACTAACTGATATAACCGCCTAGCTATATGCGTGTGTGTGTTGTGTGTGAGTCAGCTGGTACTGTCGGCTTGTCTGCTGGCTTCGAGGTGTTTGTGTGTGTGGTGTTTGGTGACGTGTTGAGGGTATGATGTAGGTGTGTTCTGTTGATGTTTGTGGATAGTTGTGTGGTGCTGATGTGGTGTGTGTGTGTTCTCACCTGCAAAGGACAGTGGCTTACGTAATACACTGGAGTAATGGAACAACAAGATTCTCTTGTAAACAGGCCGCACTTATTAAAGCTGACTACTCCGTACTAGTCCGACGTCATTGAAATTTTGCAAATCAAAAGAAATTGGAAAATAGTAAATTGAGCGTGTTCGTAGACTTTAGCCAAGTAGAGTAATATGTATAGATTGAGCACAGCAGTTAAGTCTGGGGTCAGAGAGTTTTATGCGGAGAATGGATGATAGGGCCTGTGGACCGGAGCCGGAGCCGAGAGCGGAGCCGCGCGTCCGGAGCGAATCTTGGTGGCTGGGCCGGAGCGGAGTCGAGTCCGGAAGGTTAGTGCCGAATTTTAGGGGGACCCGGAGCGGAGTCTTAGGTCGCAAAAAAAGAGGCCTGTCTCCGGCTCGGCAAATAACAAAATCAAGTAATAATTATTTTAATTACTAACAGGTTATTTTATATTATATATATATATTTATAGTATTAATTTCATATATATATATATATATAATATATATATATATAGTTATATATATATATGATATATATATATATATATATATATATATATATTTATATATATATTAACTCATATATATATATATATATATAACGTATATATAATATATATATATATAGTATTATATATATATATATGTTATATATAAAATATATATTTACTCATATATATATATTATTATAATATAAATATTATATTGTATTATATTTATATATATATAATTATATATAGTATTATTATATTATATATATATATATATATATATATATATATTATATATAATATATATTAATTGATTGAGATCCTCAATCTTACATTCCAATATCCAATTATATATATATATGTAGTATATATATAGTATTATTCTATATTATATATATTATATATATATATATATATATTTTTATATATATATTATATATATATATTATAATATATATATATATATTATATAAATATATATGTAATATTAATATATATATATATATATATAATATATATATATATATATATTAATATATATATATATATATATATATATATACTATATAATATATATTATATGTATATATATATATATACATATATATATATAATATTATATATATATATTATATATATATATTATCATTATATAATACTATATATATATTATATATATATATATATATATATATAGTAATATAATATATATATATACTCTTTTTTTCAGAAATTTTCCTTATGTATATTTATTATTCATAATAAAAAAAGATTCGGTACTTCTATAGATAACTTTTAATTAATTAAGTTTTTAATATCCTTAGAAATCTGTCGAACTAAACCAAAATCGAAAGCACCTCCTGTTCTTGAATATATTACTCACTCTGAAGATATAAAGTACTTTCATTTGTCATATGAAATAGTTAACCACAGTTTGACTGGGAAGCAGTCCAGTTCGATCATCTGCACGAAAGAGTCCTACCTATTTACCGAGTTACTCATGGGTCCCACAAATACAATCTACTGGATCCCTTTAAAATTAATGCGACATTTAAAAACTCTCATCCAAACATTGCTGCAATTGTTTAAAACAGAAAGAGGAAGCAATAAGGTAATCAGGATATACTTTTAATTTCAAAAACTCAGACTAAAGTGGAAGCAAAAGGTAATCAGGATATACCCTTTAATTTCAAAAAACTCAGACTAAAATGGAAACTTTTTCAGTTGCCAAAAAACTTGTTATGTCTTATGTCAAGGGGAAAAATTCAAAATACAATTGATTATAATGGTTGTTAAAGATAATGACCCATTTGTTTTCTTTTCAAGACCTAGGGATTTAAAGCACTGTGTGGAGACATGGCTTCGAAACTGGAAGTCCTTTTAGACCGGAAAATATTTGTAAATAATTCTAAAGAAATCGCGGATAAGCAAAAAAGATAACTTTCAAATGCTTAAAGGGTTACGCTTTCGTGCATTTAAAAATGGTTGCTTGCACAAGGGCAAAGCTAAAATTTTTGCCATAATATTAGTATGTGGACGTTAAGATAAAAAAAAATATTTCTAAAACGTTAGCAGTATTGAGATTACCAAATACTATCCAAGAATTTTTGTTTACTGACGGTTTTTAATAAGAATTCTAAATAACAAGGAGGCAGTAATTGAGCTTAGTGTACGGATAACGCATCAAACCATGATGCAGTACGATTGAAAAATTATATAAGGACAATGAGGATGAGGAACGGAAGCCTGGTAAATGTGTTAGCTGATTTTATTGAATGTGAAAACGAAGATGTAATAGTTGATTTTCATCAAATCTTATAAGCAAGGAAAAGCAAAAGTACCAATTAAGTTACCATTGAACACCTTCAATGTGGGTTCATACTTTACAGTTAGCAGTGCGTGATGGTCTCCACAATACTCTTACAGCATTATCTTATTAACGCAAGGCGAGAAAATAAAGCAAAAATAGCACGTATCCCAAAATTTAGTGGAACGCTCTAAAGAGTCAAGCTGGAAAAGCGGAAGTCTTAGGTCAACGAGAAACAAGATTGTGAAGTACATGTTCTTTATGCTCTAAGGATTGTTTGCACTAAAATATTATAGTAGTAGTATGATGGCTGCCGTACTTCTGAACTTTCTCTCTCAGACAGCAGTGGGAACAAAGTCGATAACCCTCGAAGAATTATTTAAACACTCAATTTACAACAAAAAATACTCAATCAGAAGACTTGACTGGAGGAAAATTTTTTTTAGAGAAGGGATTTTAGCAAAAATGACAAAAAATTCTATGCAAAGAAGAGAAAGAATGTTAACCGACTACAAAATATTTTTATCTGCCATCTTTGTTCAGAATCTTTCTCAGAGCTGAAAGATATGATATTAAAAGCTGGGACAGTGCTCTTTGTGAACTAGGAACTTAAATGAATAACACTATCGAACAGAAAATCTGGTCGGAGTCAGATAGTTCAGCATTTCAGGCATCCTCCTTGTCAGATGACAGAATAAAGAAGTCAAATTTGCCAGATATTGGGAAAAATTGGAGCATGAAGAGAAAAGGATGAAAAAAACTAAAAAGACAATCTACCAATAAAAGACATTCAACCTAAAAAATCTTTCTAAAAATACAAAGGTGAATTCCATAAGGCATTAGATGGAATAATGAAAATCGATCGGAAATCAAAGTTAACAGTTAAAGAGGCAAATCAAGGTTGCTATTTCTAAAATTATCTGCAAGATGCCGCTTTGCACAATTACAGGCTTTGCCTCCTAATCAAGTGAATGTTGAGGCTTATTTCTGATTTAAAAAATAATAAAATCGGATTTAAGGACATCGTTAAAGGGATTTTATTGAAGAAATTTTATTTTTAAGAACAATTGTTGTTGATAATATTTATATTACATTGGTCAAGCCTTTTCAAAGATAAACGATTTAATTTTAGGATGAAGTGAATTTCGTCATATATATATATATATTATATATAATATATATATATAAATTATATATATATATATTATATATATATAAGTATATATATATATTTATATATATATTATATATGATATATATTATTATTATTATTATATAATAAATATAAAAATAATTGTTTTGAATAAAATTGTTACATACGTTTCAGGCAGCTCATAGCTTCAATGAGGAATTATTTTAAACTTAGGATGAAACTAAAATATAATTTTTTATGGCTTTTTCGTAAAAGTTCACTAAATTAATAGAATGACTCTTGCTGCATATTATTCATTCTTTTCCTCGTTCAAAAGAGAATTTATTTTAAGATTTAGGAAGAAAGTGAATTATTCTTTTCCTGTATTTCTTCTTAAATTCTTATTTTCTATAAAATATTTTCTAAAGTTTTTTAATTCTAAGTTAATAAAGATGTCATTAACAAACATTCAATTTCATCAGGTGACTATCAAAAATTTTTATCACGGAATTATGAATCTAATCATAATGTAAATGGAGAAGGAATTATACAAGGATTGGTGCCGGAGCCGGAGCCCGAACAATTTTAAAATGCCGGAGCCGGAGCCGGTAATTGTTAAAATGCTGGAGCCGGAGCCGGGTAATTTTTAATATGCTGGAGCAGGAGCCTGCGAATCGGAGCTGGTAATTTTAAAATGATGGAGCCAGAGCCGGAGCCGGAGCCGGAGTAGGAGCCGGAAAAAAATTGCTGCTTCCCAGCCCTGGCTGCAACAGTTGGAAGGCTAGAAAGATTGGAGAGAGTTAGTGAGAGTTAGTGAGAGAGAGTTAGTGAGAGAGAGTTAGTGAGAGTAGATAGATGAGAGTAGTGAGCAGTTAGTGATAGTTAGTGAGAGAGTTAGAGAGAGAGTTAGTGAGAGTTAGTGAGAGAGTTAGTAAGAGTTAGTGAGAGTTAGTGAGAGAATGTTAGTGAGAGTTTTAGTGAAGTTAGTGAGAGAGTTAGTGAGAGAGTTAGTGAGAGTTAGGGAGAGTTAGTGAGAGTTATTGAGTTCACAAGTCAACAAACCCTAGCCTACACCCTTATGTAGAGCTAGTAAATGGGTGATGAGAAAAAATTCCGAAGGTGCCTCAGAACATCGAACTTCCTAGAAGTTTGTTAGAAGGAACATAAAATGATCCTTCTAATATCAAGGATATAAAAACCAAAAGGTTAGAGTTGGGTTTTTCAAAGAGATATTATAGTTGCGTGGAAAATTATGTCAAGTAGACAAACTGAGTTATTGAGTCAT
>JABUQX010131520.1:27500-45197 GCA_015478945.1 Trachelipus rathkii
CTTTTAGAATAAATTTAATTATATTTCTTAGAATTTTTTTTTTAAATCCTTAAATCTGATTGAAATATCATATTAAAATTATTGATATCGAATTGCATAGTTATCTTAAGATTCATTTTATTGATAGATATACCATCTAAACAAATCTACAAAAAAAAAAAAAAAAAAAAAAAAAAAAAAAAAAATCATTAACCATTGTAATAAATTAAAAAAAACCTTAATATTTCTGGGAATCAATTGACGATGATGATTGAGAAAAATGGATATGTCATGTCAGCATCATTAGTGTAGAAAAATTAAAATTTATGCAATTTGGGACAAAGTTCTAAGATGGAGTAACAGGTTTTTAGCAGATATCATTTTATATATATGTCTTTTAAAATAAGACGAGGGAGAGAGAGAGAGAAAGAGAGGACAGGGAGAGAGAGAGAGAGAGAGAGAAGAGAGAGAGAGGACGAGAGAGAGAGAGAGAGAGAAGTGAGGAGAGAGAGAGAGAGAGAGAGAGAGAGAAAGTTATTGAACTTGAAGTAAATATTTCCTGTACTACAAATATCTTTCTGAGAACCTTCGAGAACAGAGATTTTGCAGAAAGTAAAGGTAAGCTTTGCTAATCTGTTAATTTTGCAACACATACACCACACACACACGCACATATATATATATATATATATATATATATATATATATATATATATATATATTATATATATATTATATATATATTAATATATATATATATTATATATATATATATATATATATATATTATATATATATATATATTTATATATATATATTATATATATATATATATATATAAATTATATATAGTATATATAGTATAATAGTATATATATATATATATATATATATTATTATTATATATATGATATATAATAGTATATATATTATATATAGTATATATATTTAAGTTATATATATATATATATATATATATATATATATATTAATATATATATATTTAATATAATATTTATATATATATATATATATATATAATATATCTTTTTCAAAGAAATTTATATATATATATATATCTTTCATGTTTTTTTTTTTTTCTTCTCTCTTGTGAAATTCCAAAATCGATCAAAATTTCTATTTTTGAAACGTCCTTAAAAAAATACAGTATATGTATATTTTTTTTATTTCTATTTTTGGCCGCTGGGAGCTCAAATTACTCTTAACAATAACCATTATTCTTCTCTTATTATTTTTATTATTATTTTTTTCCCTCTTGCCTTTTCGTAGTTTTTGAGATATATATTTTTATTTTTATTATTACTTTTATTGACAATTTAATTGTTATGAATTGTTTTTGTTGATTTTCCAAGCAAGTTCGTTTCTTTTTCATTAGTATATATTATATATATTATAGTATATATATATTATAATTATATATAATTAATATATATATATATATATATATATATTAGGCCTATATATATATGTGAGTATATATATATATATATATATTATATATAATATATATATATTAATATATTGGTATATATGTATATATGTAATATAAAACACAAATTATTTATATATATATCTATATATCCATATTTCTTCATGTATATATATATATTATTTATATATATATATTTTATCTATATATAAGGTACTCTATATATATATATATATATATATATATATAATATATATATATAAATAAATATAATATATATTATATATATAATATATTATCGTATATATATATATATATATATATATAATATATATATATATATATATTATATATATATATATATATTAGTGTTATTATTAGTCTATTGATATTCTTGATAATATCAGTATGGCTTATATTTGACTGTTTCCCTGCATTTTTATTGCTTTTTATTGTTTTATTGTTTTTATATTACATTTCCTCTAAATTCCTCTACCTCACCCTCACCCTCACCCTCACCCTCACCACCACCCAAGTATCCTTTAGGTTTCACCCTGAAGAAAATGTGATGAATATTAATGTAAAAATTGAATTTGAAGTTGGACTTCTGAAGAATAATTGTATGATTCTTTTGGAGGGAAAATTAACATTTAGTTGAACAAAACTTTAAGAGAATTAAGTTGAATTATGTGATGTTATATTCTAAGATCTCATTTATTCGAGCAATTTACATGCGGCGCTTTTAACGCCTCTCAGACGCAGTTTATAAGGTCAATGAGTGTGTTTAAAGAGCTTATATTGACGGAATAATATACTACTCGTTCGTCTTTTCAATTGGCGTTAGGGTGGCGTCAGAAACGATGCCATTTATTCGCCCCTATACAAGGAATCTATAACATTTGCTCCTTTATTTTGTTAATAATTTCCAATGTGTTAATAACACATAAAATAAAACACATCATTTAAGCGCTCATTCTATGCAAAACTTATAAAATGCTTAAGCACAGATGGAAATAGTTTACGATCTAAAGAAATTGAAACTGAAGTTTTTCAAGTAAACTACTTCCAACATCTGCTGGAAATATATATATATTTTTCTTCAATTCACAGGAACACCCAACCGTTTAACTACTTAGAAAAGTTCTTAAACCAGATTTCAATATTTTTAGAGTACATGAACACTAATGGAAGTAAGTGAAGATCTAAAAATTTCAAAACTGTAGTAGCTTTTCAAGAAAGTTACTTGAAATATCATGAACCAAGAATCTTTACATTCTCTATTACACAGTAAAGTACTTTTTAAAATTTAAACCAAGATACATTTTAAGAACTTTTAACTTTTAATTAAAATTTAAAATAGTTATTCATAAAAAATTTAAATTTCTTTTCTTTTTTAACATATTACAAAATTTTTAAAATGTATATTAAAATTTTATTTATATTACACCATATTATCATTGTGTTTTAAAACTTTTTTTTATTAGTTGATTTTCATAATAATTGAAGTTGACTTAAGAAATGCTAATTTTATTTACAAGTTTGATAGTTTTAATTCTCATTTTCCTCAAAAGTATTTTCCCTCACTCGCTTTTTCTCCGATTCTGAAATCTTCAATTATTTCCTCTTGTCTTTAGTTTCATTTCTTGGGAAATAGAAGAAAGTAATCAAATATTAATGTAAATTTTTATCAAGTTGGGGAAAGCGTGATAGAGTTCATTGCGTGTCCAGACATTCAATCGACGAACAATTGGCAGGCGGGCATTTGACAGAAAATGAATTAGGCTAGGTTAGGTTAGGTTAAGCTAAGTTAGATTAGGTTAGGTAGGTTAGATTAAATTAGGTTAGACTATATTAGGTTAGGATAAGCTAAGTTAGGTTAGGTTAGGTTAGGTTGGGTTAGATTAGATTAAATAAGGTTAGGTTAGGGTAGGTTAGGTTGGGAAATAGGGGTTTTATAAAAACATTTTTAATTTTAAGTAAACTATTTTTAGTTTTGGCCAAAAGTTCAAGTACCCTTTACTGAAGCCGAAATTTGAGAGAGAGAGAGAGAGAGAGAGATTGCACTGGTATTACATTGAGTTAGATTGACAAAATTAAATATAAATATTAACTAAATTGTTAATTAGAATTAAATTGAGAAATTAAATAAAAAAAATTAATTAAATTATAAATTAAAATTAACTTTTAAATTAATTTGATATTGAAAGATTAATTTAAATTTATAAATTCTGATATTCGAGTTTGAACATCGATGATTAAAGAAACAAATCTAGGAAGGATTTCAAACCATGTTCGGTTCTGTTCTTTGATTCATTATGATTAGTGTTGGCCGAGCACCGGATTTTTTGCTGCGCACCGCACCGCTCCCACTGGACAGGAAGGTCGCGCACCAGCACCGCATCCTTTCTGTCATCTTACCGCACCGCCCCGCACCGAGAGTGGTTTGCTCCTCCTCTCCACGATCATAATTTATGATCGTGGAGGGCTCATGCTGAATCTCGGGCATGGGCATTTTTTTTAACAGTTAACCCCACCGCTCATGGGCAGAGCCCTATTCAAGGAAGGCTTGTACTCAATTAACGTCTGAGCAATACGAAGCTAAAATTAAGGATAGAATAGCTATCGTGGCCCAAATCGCTAGAACGACAGTCGCAAGGCAAGGGTGCGGGTTTGATCCCTTTAGTCCGAATCCTAGTAGAATTACCTAGAGTAGTTCCCCTCATGGAATAGGGCTATGCCCGTGAGGTGTAAACTTTATATTAAAAAAAACAAAAAACATGCTATGTTAATATAGGCCTGTATTGCCTTTACATCAAAATGATATATATATAAATATATAATATATATATATATATATAATTATATATATATTATATATATATATATATATTATATAATATATATATATATATATATATTATTTATATATATATATATATATATATAATATATATATATATATATATATATATATATATATATATATATATATATATAGTAGTGTGCCGCCAGTTTGACTCGACCACCTTTTCGATATGGAAGGAATAGAGTTATAGGGGTCTGAAAAACTTGGAATATAATCTATATTTTGGATAAGCTCGAATCCGTGTAATTTTTCAAGTCTGTGGGATGTATATAGAGGGTGGTCACCCCCGAAGGTGGCGCCGATATAGCGCTTACGCCCTTTGCGTGATCTGCCAGTGGGTGAGTTAGGCCTAACGAGCGTATTGGGCGAACCCGAGCACTCTGCAGGTCAAACAGACGAAAGGTCTGTTTTGACCGACAGACACAGACTGAGCGCGCGCACCGCACAAAACATTATTATTATTATATTTACATCTCGAAGATTCGATTTCCGAAGGTAATCGAATACTTGAGTCGAAAAAAACGGATCCCTGTTAAAGGATCGTTTTTTTTTTTTTTACGCACTCTGACTTTGGATTCCGCCGTGGTTTTCTTCTTCGCATCGGTTCTGAGTCCGATATATATCTTACATGGGAGTTAGAGTTAACGTATCGTTTTCAAACTTGGTATATGTTCTATTGGAAGATGATAAACTGATCCCCCTGCGAGTTTTGGTGACCGTAGGTCACCCCTAAGGGGGTGGTGCCCCCTTAGCGCCAAGGTCAAATTCGTCCTGAAAATCATGTTAGGCTTAACGTATCGGGTTAAAATTAGGATGTGAGTTATATGATGACGCAATCTCGTAGGAGACGAGATTACGTTTCTCTGCGTCCCCCTCCATAAATGGGGGACGCTGCCCCACAAAAAAAAATTAAAAATGATCGTAGAAGATTGAAACTCAGAGAAAGCTGAAGGGAGACGGAGTCGGAGACGGAGACGGTGTTGGAGTCGGATTGGAGACGGAGTCGGAGTTGGATTCGGTTTCGGAGTCCAGGGCCCCCACCGGAGGGGTTCCCTTCCTGAAAAAGGAAGAAGAAGAAATGGGCATGGAATGCAAAACAGAGGAAGAAGAAAGGATGAATGAGGAAGGAAGAAGGAAGAAGGAAGAAGAATGAGGAAGGAGTAGGATTCAGAGTTGGTAGTGGCACCGGTGCAGGAGCCACTGCGGTGCCGAGTTAATAAACATTCGTATAACAACAATGATGGTTGTGTTTATAAAGGTTTATGCGATGCGTCGATAGATCTCGAATATTGATGGTTATTTAAGTCCGTGTAAGGTGTCTTAGGACCCTCCATTAAGGGGGTCTCGACTGGAAAAAAAAAAGAGCACAGAGTGAAAAACAGAGGTCGAAGGAGGAATGAAGACAGGGAAAAGAAGGAGGAATGAGGAAGGAAGAGAATGAGGGAGAGGTGGAAGAGGGAATGAGGAAGGAGGGAGTAGGAGTGGACCAGTTGCAACCCGGTTGCTGGCTTCGGTGGGGCTGGAGGTTATTAAATATAGTGGTAATGATGCAATAATTGGGTGTCCTTATATATGTTATTGGTCTGTTAGATTTTCGAAAATAATGGTTTCAGAACCATCAAGAAATAAAAAAATAAAATTAAATAATAAATAATAACATAAAATTTCCTTTATTCTTTTATGTTTATACTTACAAATTTACGTTTTTACTACCCTAAAGCAGTAAATCACTAAATCAAACCACCATTCAAGCCCCCCCTCCTATCACCCTCCTGACCATCTGTGATCTATTGATCCATTGATTAAGGTCACATTCGAGGTAGTATTTTGGATAAAATAACATTAATCAAGGTTCTTACTATACAAAGATCAGGACAATTACTCTATGCTGACGCTAACAAAGTTTTTCACATTAATAAAGCTTATTTAGCATCCACTGAACTAGAAAATAATGTACAACGACAAACTTAACTCATTCCTTAAACAGAATAAACGGTCAACATTTAACAAAAGCTTCAACCTAACAGCAGCTAAAGTAACTACATACGCATCCAAAAAACAAAAAACCCGGTAAAAAAAAACTTATTCACACTTTGGTCAAGCCATATCTCTAACTAACAATTGTTTAATCTTTTACACTGACTATGGTAATATTTAACTAAAAATTTACTATAACCTTGTGAATTATCATATAGACCGGTGAAAGTATGCTAACGCGTAACAAAGTTTTCCTATTAATAAAGCTAACAATGATGTAACATGAATAAGGAATATGCAATATACAACGACAAAACAGGCACATTCTTAGGTAAGAATAAACAGCTACATTAACAAGATCCACACTTAAACCAGCTCAAGTAAACTTAACAAGACTCACAAAAAACACATTCCATTCATGCTTTATAAACATATCTCACCAACATGACAATGTTTAATTTTACATCTAACATAGTAATAAATTAACAAAAAATTTAAGCATAACCGTACACCTAACCAGCATTAATACCTAATGGGGTAAAGACAAACAAAGTAAAAGTTTACTCTCTGTAAAGCTAAACTTTGAACATTACATAACACACACACACCACACACACACCACACACACACACACAACACACACACACACAACACACACACACACACACATACAACAGACGAATAAACAGCCAAATCATCATCCAATGTAGTCAATAAATCGTAACATACGAGGGAAGTAAACACAAGTTTTCGTATTTTATAACATATAATTTTTCATTGAAAAAGCGTTATATAAATACATTAAAACATAATATTTAAATACATAAAAATATAAGGTTTATTTTTAAATTATATTTTAATTCATCTGATCAGCGAACATAGGATTTAAGTTGGGTACGTTCTATACTATCTCTCTAAGAATTTTCAATACCCTTTGAAAGAATGTACAGTAAAATGTCTTCAGCACACTAAACCATTTTTCGGCATATTTTGTTTCAACAGCACTCATTCTCTCATTACAAGATGACGAAGAAACTTTATCCAAGCTGATAGTTATTAAAGCATTTCTGTATACCGCATATATGGGAAACCACATGTTTCGGTGTAATTATCGTAGATGTACACCGTGAAGCTATATGGATATTAAGTCCTCAAGTATGTCACCATCGTTAAGATGCGATGTTAATTCATTTTTTATTTAAGCATGCTGTATATTTTCAGACGTTCGAACGCTGAAACCTATATACATGTACGGTAGAAGGTCACACAATCGATGTGTTTCAGTATTTGCGTACATCAAGGGTTTTAATATTGTCACACGACGAGAACACAAACGTCTAATGCTATTGAACCGCTATGTTGTCTTCCCAGTTAGATATTTCACTAAGCGTTGATCTTTCGGATAAGAAACACTTATCCTCTTCCCATACAGCAACGATGTCGATAATCTTGATGAATCCATCAGCGCAAACGAATAAAGGTCTAATTTTTTTGACCCTTGCAGAGAAATACAAGCAACGTAACGACTGCCATTTGGTTTACGATTAAATATAAATGACCACATCATTGGGAATAACGAAGCTCTTCTTGAAGATATCAACAACAGACGTGGGAGATGCGGGGGAGATGTCATCGTCCAGTACAGCGAAAAAATGTTCTACTGACGGAAATCGTATGCGTAAAAAACCCTTATAGGTAATGAGATTCTTTCTTCACCAATCAGAAGAAAGTAAACAAGGATACAACGCACAAACGAACCATTTCAGTTCAAAAGGGTATATATTCTCGCTAGACAACAACAACAACAGCAACAACAACAACAACAACAACAACAACAACAACAACAAACAACAACAAACAACAAACAACAACAACAACAACAACAACAACAAACAACAACAACAACAATAAACATATTACAAATTAAAGATAATTTATATACCAACCAACGAATATATGCTAGACCCGTATACATTGTTTTCACGTTAAATAAACACGCTAAACATTAGCTTTACCAGAAACTAAGAATATACTGATACAATACACAAAACTAACACACCTTACACACGAATAAAACTACTAACATTAACAAGTTCCATACTTAACAGCAGTAAAAGTAACCTAGCCCAGCGTACAAGACGTACCTATTTCACACTTTTTCAAGCATATCTCTACATATCATTGTTAATTTTACATTAACACTATTGATTTTCGTCGCATTTCGAGTATCATTTCGGATAAAACATAGCTCACAAAAAATGAGTTCTTTAAGTATACTAACCAGCGAATATATGCTAACATAACAATGTTTTCATATTAATAAAGCTAACATAACATCATATGAACTAAGGAAATAATGTACAACGACAAACTTAACACAACTTACGCACTAATAAACAGTTAACATTAACAAAGTTCCACACTTAACACCGGTAAAGTAAATAGCATTGCATACAAAACGTAACCTATTCATTCTTTTTAATAAGTTCTATATATACTGGCCCACGAAGATATGCTTACGGAACAAAGTTTTAGCTTCAATAAAGCTAACATGTTCATAACCTGAACTAAGAATATAATGCTTACAATTGCAAACCTAACATACCTCACGCATGAATATCAGCTAACATTCTGAAAATTCCCTACTTATCAAAGGTAAAGTAGCTAACAGGTCATAACAATACTCGATATGTTTCCCACTTTTCGAGCATATTAGCAGCAGATAAAGCCGTATTATCTAACAAAAAAATCCCTTAACAAAGTGACCATTCTATCAAAGATGCCACCATTCTTGAACTATGAATTTGACACTATCTTACTGCAAAGTGCTCAACGCTTTCGAGATACTAACATTCATTTTTGACCTATTGAATAACGTAGACATTATCAAAAGGTCTAGGCAAACTAACATTACTCAACAAAAACTGATAACCTAGGCTCACGTTTCAAACACATCAATCATCAGATTAACACAGTAATATCTTACGGAAAACTCATCATTTCTCTAAACAAATCAGTGCTAACATACCTAGCGCCCCCCCCCATATGATATAATCGCTAACATCCTGAAAATTCCCAACTTATCAAAGATAAAGTAGCTAACAGTGCAATACAATACTCGAAATGTTCCCACTTTTCCCGCATATCAGCAAAACAGGTAAAGACGTATAATCTAACAAATTCCCTTAAAAAAGTGGCCCAATCTATCCAAAGATTACATGCATCTTGAACTATTGAAATGACACTTATCTTCATTCCAAAGTGTCACTCGTCTCGAGACTATAACATATTGAGCTATTGAATAAAGCAGTAGACATTTAGCAAAAATTCTCGACAAAACCTAACCCATTACTCAATAAAATCTTACATAGCCTCAGGTTTCTAACATATTCATGCCAGTTAACACAGTAAATCTACAAAATTCATTCATCTTTCTTTCCAACAAATCAGTGTTATTTCACATTGTCATAGTAATATTTTACATAACGTACCTAACTTACGAATAAACAGCTTTCATTAACCAAGATTATCTAAAGCAACACATCACCTTCCCAAGAGAAAACCCAAGGGATGCACCCCTTGAAAGGGTGTGAATCCTGCGAGGGTGGATCACCCCGAAGGGGTGTAAGCGGGTTTAGGCCTCAGCCCGCAGGCTGAGACCTTACCCCTCCTTCGGAGGGGTAAAAACCCGCTCTTAAACCCCTTCGGGGTGATCCCCACTCTCAGGATTCACACCCTTTCAATGGGTGCATCCCATTGGGTTTTTTCTCTTGGGAGGTGATGTTGTTGCTTTAGATACTCTTGGTTAATGAAAGCTGTTTATTCGAAGTTAGGTACGTTATTTATGTTAAGTATTACTATGACTGTGAGAAATTAACACTGATTTGTTGGAAGAAATGATGAGTTTCTGTAAGATATTACTACTGTGTTAACTGGCGATGATATGTTAGAAACGTAGGCTTAGGTTAAGTTTTTGTTGAGTAATGTTAGGTTTGTCCGAGAATTTTGCTAATGTCTACGGCTTATTCATAGCTCAAATGATGTTATACTCAATCGAGACGAGTTGACACTTTGATGAAGATAGTGCTCATTCATAGTTCAAGATGCATGTATCTTTGTTGATAGATTGGCCACTTTTTTTAAGGGAATTTGTTAGATAATACGTCTTCACCTGTTTGCTGAAATGGCTGGAAAAGTGGGAACATTTCGAGTATTGTATGACCCTGTTAGGTACTTTATCTTTGATAAGTAGGGAATTTTCAGGATGTTAGCGGATTATTCATACGCTTGGTATATTACCACTGATTTGTTAGAGAAATGATGAGTTTTGTAGGAATTTTACTGTGTTAACTGACGATGATGTGTTTGAAACGTGAGCCTAGGTTAAGTTTTTGTTGAGTGATGTTAGGTTTGCCCTAGACTTTTGATTAATTGTCACGTTTATTCATGCTCATTATTATGTTGCTTCCTGGATTGACAACTTTATGATGAAGATAGTGTCAATTCATAGGTTTTCAAGATTCGGGGCATTCTTTGCATAGATTGGTCAAATTTTGTTAAGGGGATTTTGTTAGATTAATACGGCTTTATCTGCTGCTAATAATGCTCGAAAAGTGGGAACATATCGTGTATTGTATGACCTGTTAGCTACTTACCTTTTGATAAGTAGGGGAATTTTTCAGGGATGTTAGCTGATTATTCATGCGTGAGGTATGTTAGGTTTTGCAATTGTACATTATATTCTTAGTTTCAGGTTATGACATGTTAGCTTTATTGAAGCTAAAACTTATGAAATGATGGCATTTATTCGTTGAACAGTATGAAAGATACTTATTAAAAGTCATGAATAGCGTTACCGGTTTTGTATGGCAATGCTAGGTTACTTTACAGTTGTTAAGTGTGAACTTTGTTAATGTTAACTGTTTAGTTAGTGCGTAAGTTGTTTTAAGTTTGTCGTTGTACATTATTTTCTAGTTCCATATTTGATGCTAATGTTAGCATCTATTATTGTCGGAAACATTGAATGTTAACCCTATTATTCGTTGGTTAGTATATTAAGAACTCATTTTTTGCTGCTATGTTTATCCGAAAATGATACTCGAAATGCGACGTAAATCATTAGTGTTAATGTAAAATTAACATTGAATGATATGTTAGAGATATGCTTGAAAAAGTGTGAATAGGTTACGTCTTGTACGCTGGGCTAGGTACTATATAAAGAACTCATTGGAACTTTGTTAATGTTAGATGCTTTATTCGGTGTGTAAGGTGTGTTAGATTTTGTTATTGTACAGTATATTCTTAGTTCTGGTTAAAAGCTATGTTTAGCCTTTCCATTACACGTTGGAAAACACATGTACCGTTTAGCATATATTTCGTCTGTGGTATAAAAGAACTTATTTTTTGTACTATGTTATTGTTGGTTTTGTTGTTTTGTTGTTTTGTTGTTGTTGTTGTTGTTGTGTTCGTTGTTGTTGTTGTTGTTGTTGTTGTTTGTTGCTGTTTGTTGTTGGTGTCTAGCGAGAATATATACCCTTTTGAAGCTGGACTTATGGTTCGTTTGTGCGTATGTTGTATTCTTGGTTTACTATCTTCATGATGTGGCTGACACAAAATCTCATTACCTATAAGGGCTATGTTTACGCATTACTAGTTTCCGCGTCAGTAGGAACATTTTTTCGCACTTGTCACTGGTACGACTCTGACATCTCCCCGCATCTCCACGGTCTGTGTTGATTATCTTTCACAAGGGAGCTTTCTGTTATTGCCCAATTGATGTGTCATTTAATATTTAATCGTTAAACCAAATGGCAGTCGTTACGTTGCTTGTATTTCTGCCAAAGGGTCAAATAATAGACCTTTATTCGTTTGCGCTGATGGATTCATCAAGATTATCGACATCGTTGCTGTATGGGTAGAGGATAAGTGTTTCTTATCCGAAAGATCAACGCTTAGTGAAATATCTAACTGCGGGAAGGACAGCATAAGCGGTTCTAATTAGAATAGACGTTGGTCTTCGTCGTGTTGACAATATTAAAAACCCTTGATGTACGCAACTACTGGGAAAATCCATGATCTGTGTGCCTTCTACACGTACATTGTAATAGGTTTCTAGCCGTTCGAATGTTCTGAAAATATTACACGCATGCTTAAAATAAAAAAAATGAATTAACTCAGCATCCTTAAGCGAATGTTGACATACTCGCATGACTTATAATACATCTATAGCCTCACGTTGTACATCTAACGATATTTACACCGAAACATGTGGGCCTTTCCAATATAATGCGGTATAAACAAGTAATGCTTTAAGAACGGGTATTCAGCTTGGATAAGTTTTACTCTCTCATGTATTGACGAGAATGAGTGCTGTTGAATCCGCACATATGCCGACAAATGGTTTTGAGTGTTGCTGAAGACAATTTATATTAACATTTCTTTCCAAAGGGTATTGAATCTTTGAGAAGAGAGTATATAGAACGTACCCAACTTGAATCCTATGTTTGCTGATCAGATGAATTAATATATTTTAAAATACAACTTATATTTAATTGCTATTTATATGTTTTATGTATTTATTATAACGTTTTTTCAATGAAGGAATTATATGTTATAAAAATGAAAGCTTGTTTTACTTCCCTCGTATTTTCGCTTTATTGACTAAGTTTTGATGATGATGGCTCGTTTATCGTCGTTGTTGTGTGTGTGTGTGTGTGTGTGTGTGCGTGCTGTGTGTGTGTGTGTGTGTGTGTGTGTTAAGCTATGTAATGTTCATAGTTTAGCTTTACAGAGAGTAAAACATTTACTTTGTTTGTCTTTACCCATTTGGTATTATGCTGGTTTATGTACGGTTATGCCTAAATTTTTTGTTAATATTACTATGTTAACATGTAAAATTAACATTGTCATGTTGGAGATATGTTTTGAAAAGCATGAATTGGAATGGTTTTTTGTGCAGTCTTGTTTAGATACTTTACTGGTGTTAAGGGTGTGGATCTTTTTTAATGTTAGCTGTTTATTCTTACTTAAGATGTGTCAGGTTTTTCGTTGTATATTATATTTATTAGTTCATGTTACATCATATGTTAGCTTTATTAATAGGCAAAACTTTGTTATCAGTTACGCAATACTTTCCCGGTCTATTATTTTGATATCTAAATAAGGCAATAGTAAAATTTTTAGTTAAATATTACCATGTCAGTGTAAAACTTAACATTGTATTGTTAAGATATGCTTGACCAAGCGTGAATAAAGTACGTTTTTGGATGCTATGTTAGTTTCTTTACTGCTGTTAGGTGGTGAAACTTTGTTTAATGTTGACCGTTTATTCCTGGTTAAGATGTGTTAAGTTTGTTCCGTTGTACATTATTTTTCTAGTTCAGAATGAGCTAAGTAAGCTTTATTATATGTGAAAACTGTTGTTTACGTCAGCATATATGTCTGATCTTTGTATAAAGAACTTGATTTTTTATTGTTATGTTTATCCAAAATACTACAAAAAAGTTGACCTTAATCAATAGATCAATAGACACAGAATGGTAGATGAGGGTGATAGGGGAGGGGGCGCTGGATGGTGGTGTTGATTTGATTGATTTACTGCTTGTAGGCTATGTTTAAAAACGTAAAATTTGTAAGTTAATAAAATAAAAAGAATAAGAAATTTTTATTTAAAATTTATTTATTATATTTATTTTTTATTTCTTGACTGGTTCTGAAACCATTATTTCGAAATCTACCAGACCCAATAAACATGTATAAGGACAAACAATATTGCATTCTATTCCCCGACGGGTCGGATACGTCAGCACCGCACCGAAGCCTGACATCTGTGCGGCCGCCAATCCTCCGGGTGCTCCTTTTCCTCATTTCTTCTTCCACCTTTCCTCATTCTTCTCTCCTTCCTCATTCCTCCTTCTTCCTTCTTCATTCCTCCTTCGGTCTCTGTTTTTCACTCTGTGCTCTTTTTTTTCAGTCGAGACCCCCCTTAATGGAGGGTCCTAGACACCTTACACGGACTTATAACCATCATATTCGAGATCTACGACCTCGATAACCCTTATAAACACACCATCATTGTTTGTTATCACGAATTGTTTATTAAACTCGGCACGCAGTGGCTCCATGCACCTCGGTGCCAACTACCACTCTGAAATCCTTACTCCCTTCTCATTCTTCTTTCCTTTCTTCTTCTTCCTCTCCTCATTCTTCCTTTCTTCTTCTTCCTCTGTTTTGCATTCCATGCATTTCTTCTTCTTCTTTTTTCAGGAAGACCCATCAGTCCTGGAGTGGCCCGCCAGGACTTCGTGAACCGAGTGCACCACTCCGACTCCGTCTCCGAATTCCGACTCCAACGCCGACTCCGACTCCTGTCTCCTTCAACCTTTCTCCAAGTTTTCAGTCTTCTACGATCAAATTAATTTTTTGTGGGTTTCAGGCAGCATCCCCCCTCCGGGGAGGATGCAGAGGTACCGTAATCTCGGCTCGACGAGATTGCGTCATCATATAGCACACATCCAAATTTTCACTCCATTACGTTAAGCCTAACAGGATTTTCAGGGAACGAATTTGGGACCCTTGGCGCTAAGGGGCTACCACCCCGTCTTAGGGGTGACCTACGCGTCACGCAAAAACTCGCCAGGGATCAGTTTATCACCTTTCATAGAACATATACCAAGTTTGAAAGCGATACGTTTAAACCTAACCCATGTCTGATATATATCGGGACTCCGGGAACCGGGAGTGAAGAAGAAAACCTCGGTGGGAATCCAAAGTCGATGTGCGTAAAAAAACGATCGCCTTACAGAGATCGTTTTTTCGACTCAGATTCGATTTCCTTCGGAAATAGAATCTTTAATAGTAAATAATAATAATTAATAATGTGTATGGGTATGCGCACGCGCGCTCAGTCTGTGTCTGTCCGGTTCAAACAGACCTTCGGTCTGTTTTGACCTCCAGGTGCTCGGTTGCCCAAACGCTCGTTAGGCCTAAACTCATCCATTCAGATCACGCCACAAGGGCGTAAGCGCAATATCGGCGTCCACCCTCGGGGGTGACCACCCTCTATATACATCCTACAGACTTTAAATTTACACGGATTCGAGCTTATCTCATTCATACAATATATATTCCCAAGTTTTCAGAACTTATAACTCTATTCCTTCATATCGAAAAGGGTGGTCGAGGTCAAACGGGGGCAATACTACTATGTTAACTCCCTAATACAGAAATATATGATTATATATATATAATATATATTATATATATACTATATAGTATATAATATATATATATATAATATATACTATATATATAAATATGATTATATATATACTATATATATAATATTATATATATATAATATATAATATTATATATACTATATATATATATATATTATATATAGATACTACTATATATATACTTAATACTATATCATACTTATATTATATATATATATATATAACCACTATACATGTACATATACAACTACATATATACATATAAAAAAGATTTGTCTTAGAATTTCGAACTATATAAAACAGAGTAGTGACGTCAGAACACTGATATAAATAATTATGTTAAATAATCATTAGATAATATTAATAATAGTATAAAAGTAAAGCTAATATAAATAAGACGGAAATATAGAAAGCTGTAATAAATAAACTATAACATATATCAATAAGCCTACTATCTATGAATATCCTTATATACGGAGCTTCAGGCTTACTATATTATACTTACCTGGAACGCATATATTATCTATCTACTGAACTATACGTCTGCAATTTGGATAGCGGATTTAGCAGCAAAAAACAGCTCCTTTACGTGTGAAGACAGCCTCTTTTTGTAACCTGCCTCATTACCGAATCAATTACATATACAATCCATCATCTCGATCATATTATGATTACTGGATTGAACCGTACCTTTTGCTTGTTAATAGGTTACAGAAGGAACGCTGTTATGAAATATGAACAACAAATTACATGACCATTTAATTTAATTTGTATTCATTAAATGAGTTTCATTCCTTTTAATAAAAAATATAACCTTCATCTGAAAAAATTTCAATATCACATGTACATTCAAAATACTTGAAGGAGAGCACACGACGCTCGCAACAGGCACATGCACACACACACACACACGCACCGACACACACACACACAACACGAAAATCTATATATATAAATAAGCGTAATAATATAGTTCATATATATATAAGGTGATATAAATATATAATATTATAAAAAAAGTTATATTATTATCATATATATATAAATATAACAAAAACAAATCAATATATATATTTACAGTGGCGGCTCGTGTAAACTTTTGGCATGGAGGGGCTGTAGGTTTATATATATTATATCATTATATATATAATAATACGTAGTATTATACTACTATTATAATATATTATAATCATATATATATATACAGGATATATATATTATATATATATATATATAAATATATATATATTACAGTATTACTACTTATATACTATTCATATTATTATATACTATTATAGTTATAATATATATATGAATATAATCATATATATTAAGTATAAAAAGAGTAGCTATTTCAATATCTATGATATATATAAATAGAATATATAATAGTAATATAAGAACAAAGATTCTTCGACTTTTAGATATTTATGTGTAAGTGTATGCATTACATAAATTACAACTTTTTTTTTTTAGAGTATCGATATTGCATGCCATACTCGCAACATTACTAGTCACTTAAAAAAACTTCGATAACTCTCTTAGATGAAATATTATAAAAATCAATTATTCTTTAATCATAAAATATCAATAATCTGGATAGGACTTAGTCCTCAAAACGGTAACTATTAGCCCCTAATTTTCTACTATTATGCCTTAAATGTGTGCATTACGTATATTTAATTAGAGACTAATTTTTATTTGTTTTCACTATTTAAATACTCGATTTGGCATGCATCCTCGAACACACTTCGGTGTTAAAGCAAAAAGCCTAAAAGTAACTCTGTATTGTAGAGGCTGTCAAATTTAGCAAAACAAATAACGAAGATAAACGTCAATTGGCCTGATCTTCAATCTAAGGACTATGGATCCTCGTCTCCTCTACTCAAATAACTCGTCTACTCTCAAAACTCTCTCATCGTCTCTAATACTTCTCTGCGGATACAACTATAAGAATATATAGTTATTAATATATATAGTAGAGTATATATTACTAATACTAATATATATATTATATATATATAATATATATAATATAATCTATATATATTATATATATATAATATATATATATATATATCACACGAAGAGATAATAATATTTCTATGACATATATTTTACTCACTAATAGTTATTACTCTGCACAATAAATATAGAATAAAAACGACAAAACCTCACCCCCGGCG
>JABUQX010131521.1:0-22500 GCA_015478945.1 Trachelipus rathkii
TATATACCTCTATTATATACCCCTATATTAGTAAGTAAACTCTGAGCTGAATCATTCTAAGAAAATTAATCCAACCCCATGAGCTTCAGCGGGACCATATTATATATATTATATAATATTAGTCGATGGTATATTATAATAATTTTCCACTCACTATGGCAAATTATAATAATCGTACAAGTGAAATAAGTAATGTTCATTAATAACTCCTATGGCTCTGCATAGGGATTAGACCACATAGTCCATATACCTACTCTTAGCGTAATAACAGGCCGGGTAGTAGGTGCACATACATATATATATATATATTACCCTAAGTCTAATTTCAAACTTCCTATTATGCCTATACCTTTATTATTTACTCGTCACTCTGCAAACTGATACATAATTCTCAACCTTATTCAAACTGGTGGAATATCTTTAATACTTTACTAATAATACTAAGTAGATGAAAGAGATTTTTAGCAAATACTAACATCACGGTACAGATTTTTAAACACACATTCACTAAATGCAAGCTAATTACTAAATTATAATTACCGTCTTTTTATTATTAATACTACAAATTAAATACCTAGATTTCTTGAATCATTGGTCTTAGTGGTGTGGGCGTACTGTTTAGTATGTTGTGGATGTATTTGTAATGATTATTGGTATCACATATTTTTAGCGGATATAGATTCATAGATAACGTGTAGTTGAAATTATTATATTTATTACCATTTCCCTTAAAATTTCCGTTAATTTTACCTTGATATATAGGAAATATAAAATATTGTTACTTTCTTTTAAAATTCGTACTACGCTTTTTTCTTTTCGAGCATTGACACAAATATTGATATTTTTTCGGATATATTAAACTTTTTAGTATGTTGTATGTATATATGCATGCATTTTTTGTACTTTACAAACATATTGAGCGATGAAAGGGGAAATAATATTTTACGACAGAGTCTAGACATCAATTTCGCACTCGGAAAAGAAATGAAAAATGTCGAAAACTCCGATACTTTCAAATCTAAATCAGTTTTTATTCTACTTTCTTCTTTTTATGTCAATCTTACAACAAGCGGCGATAAATATATAATAATTTAAATAAACTCTCTTAAATTTATTCCGTGTTAATAATTGCTAAGAAAGATAATAACGAGTATATATATAGTCCTTTAGAAAAATAGTTATAAACATACATTTATTAATGCGAAACATATATATTACTTTATATTCAAAACACCATAATCATAGGCGTCCACCTTAATAAGATTGTCCATTATATTATATATATTATATATGATATATAATAATATAGATAATGAAGCATTAGTGAAACTTTATAGTTACTATACTTTCAATATATTATAACACATAAGATCTACTAATTATATATATATAATATATATATATAATCTCCACTAATATATTAATATATAATACATATTAATAATATCAGACTAAGGTAACTAAGAATACATCATTAGAGGGGAAAGTGTATCACCCTTCGCTATCATCGGTTTACAAAGACTACCTTGATGTTTCTTATATCTATCCAATCTTCTTAAAAACTTAGATTTTTAATTGGCTAATACCTTAACCTGACCAACACATATTCTAGTAAATAATAATACTATTAATAGCATTATTATTACTACTTAAGCTACTTATATATATAACATATCTTATAATATAACTGCATTATTAACTATTAATTCCTTTTTTCATATTATTATATCAAATATACTATAAAATATCTTATAATATATTTATTTAAACTCAGTTAATTACTACAACTAATTTTGTTATTCCAAGCTGTCTCACTAAACATTTATCATGCTTCACACTCTCCGTAAGGTATTGTTAACTGTCCACTCTCCATAACCATCAAGACCTGTGGGAGCTACAATCGAGGCTACTTCAAGGAGGGGGTGTTAAATTAAATTACACAGTAAATATATAACACTCAATTAACCGCTCCTTTCAAGAACCACCGCCGGGCACAAAGGTAGGGAGATTAAATTGAAGTTACGGCGCACAACCAGCAAGATGGAAGAGGAATTCCTACACTGTCATAGTACAACAAGCGTGAGCAGGCCCAGCGCAACATATCTCTTGTAGTATCAGACGCGATCTTATCCAACACAGAAAATTCACTCACAGTGCCACGACAAAGAGCGCCACCGACACTCATTGTGCCTACGACGGATGCTGTACTTAAAGGTAGGTTATATGGCAACGCGCGGAGTGGGAAAGAGCTCCCTCTGCCACCGAACTTGCGCACGAGCTACTGTACCTTATAGAAAACAGAGATAAAGCACCAAACACTCCATCCGCGCCGGCAAAGATATAGAGGGCATTACTTCAGTGACACCTTAACAGTAAGATCCTAGGACTAGTTGATAAGATACCTTTTTAGCCCCTTTGACTCCAGTACCTCCTGCCCCTATCACAAGCCGGGTGAAACCCTGAGCCGCCCCAGATTATTTAGAGCAGTCCAACTATCCTCACTTAACATGGACGGCTATGAACGACACTATGTACTCCTGGAGCTCTAACATTGCCTAGTAGGAAAATAAAAATAGATCTCAGCTCTCAAATATACCCTAACAACGGGATACATTACTCACTTCATTTGAGACGAGACCATAGAGCTCCTCACAGAGACCACCGTTGTGCTATATTATATATCAACTTATATATACATAATTATTATTAATTTATATAAATATACCAAATAATTTATCAACTTAATTTGACACGATAACCCTATAATTATTATATATTCTATACATTAATAATAATATATAATAGTATATAGTTTATATATATATATCAACTATATATATATATATATATATATATATATACTATAACTATATATATAGCTTCATAACATATATACTAATATGTATAATATAACATCGTAACTTTTGATATTCGCCATTTTCATTAGAAGCCTTAAACCAATATATATATATTATATATATATAACCTATACGTATATATATATATTATATATACCTCACTATATATATATATATACTATATATATAATAAAATATACTAATATTAATATTATTAAATATGCAACTATACATAGATATATTAAGCTCAATATATATAGAGCTTCCCTAGTAATTATATAAATCTATAATATATACTCTATTTAACATATTTATATCTAAAATAATATATATTATTATCATTGCACTAGTTATATATGATTAATATAAATCCCATTAATAATAACCTTAAAATTAACATATTAAATAATAAAACAATTATTTTTCTTTTACTCAATGTTGCATTGTCAAGTCGTTATCGTACTATTGGTTTAAATTTAAACATTTGATATTACCACTATAAATATCCATCCCTTTTTTATATACCTTATATATACTATATATATATAAGTTATATTATATATTATATTATAATATTACTTATAATATATAATATATATATTATAATATTATAATAATATATCTTACTATTATATAACTCATCTAAAACTATAAGTCACCTTGTTATCTATTAATATTATTATAGTTACACTAACTAATATTTACTAGATATATAATATATATATAAGTTAAGTATAGTATATATATATATATATATTATTCCTGTAATTAACATGATATCATGATATACGATGAATCGTACTGGTACATACTATTACTTTATCTCATGAGCATCATATAATATAAATATACTTAAATAATATATATACATATATATATATTTAATATAATCACCATAGTTTTATGATGTATGAGGTCTTAAGAAAAATGATCAGTCATAAAGTTTTCGTAGTATAAATGTTTGCTTTTATGAAGAGTTTCAAAGCAGTAGCTTTCTTCGCGTCAAATATATTAAAGTTACCCAAAATATTTATATTTATAACCACAAATTTATAAAGAAAAATACAAATTCCCTAAAACATAGAATAATAGTCCGCGAGGAGGGAAATTCTATAGAGACTATCTCGAGTGCCGTATTGAGTAGAATGAATTAAAAAGGCCTTAACAACTCTAACATATTTACATTTATAACTGAATGTTATGTTGTTTTTTTTTCATAATTTTTTAAAATTATGATTGATATAAATTTTTAAAAAAAAATATACCATCAACAATCAACAACAACCAACAACAACAACAACAACAACAAACAACAACAAGAAACAACAACAATATCAATGACTAAGAAGCAAAAACAAAGCAGCAATAATAATGATGATAACAATTCATAAAAATAAAACAATAATGAATAATAATGTATTTTTTAATTTTTTTTTTGTATACTCTAGTTAAACAAAAACTAAATCGAAAATATCCCTCTTCTTCAGGTGTAATGGCTCAACCATGGCACACAAATTATCAATGCGTTCTTCCTCTCATTACCACTCTGGATGTCATGTCATAGCGTACTTAAGTAAATCGCAATTAAAAATGATTTTGACAATAACAATCAAAAGATTTTAAATAAAGGCTTAAATTAAAAACAACTCTTCCCTATCTATACATGTAATAACAAGTTCATAATATATAATAAATATAATAATCAGGAATGTATAAAGTTAGGGAAGCTGAGTTAGAGGCTACTAACTATATACAGTCGAGTCTGCAGCTTATGATCAGGGCCCTCTAAACACATCGTAAAAACAGAATCCGATAAGGACCCCACAACCGCGCCTCGATCGGCAAAGACTAAATCGCTCGCCAAGTATGGAATTGATAGTCCATTTTAATCATGGATTGGAGCCCGGTAATTTTTCATAGTATACCATTTATTATTATATACCTATAGGTATAATATATATATATACTATATATATATATATATATATTATATATATATATATATTTTATTATATATATATATATATATATATATATACAATATATATAATATAATATATAATATATATAATATATAGTATATAATATATATATATATCATAGCTATAATATTATATATAATTATATAATCTCATATATTGATAATGATATATATATATTACAGGGATATATAATAATACTATATATAACATAATATATATAGTATATATTATATATATATATAATATATATATATAATATATTATAATATATATATATATATAATATATAAATAAAATTGTTTCCGGAGTATTCGGAAATACCTGAGGATTTGATATACCTGCCAAAAATGAATTCGCTTTACATCAAAAAAATAAACCCGAAAATAATAAAGAAATCCTAAGGGGGAAGTTCCCCTGATTGGAACAAAGAATTCTCCGTAGACGAGGTTCCTCCTTAACTTCACCGCTTTGACAAAGTATATCTATTATGTTACCAATTTAAAATACTGAAATGATAGGTAGAAAAATTTCTCATTATTATTAATTTTTATTATTAGTTATTATTATTATTATCTATATTATTATATTATTAATAGTTATTATTATTATTATTATTTATTAATTATTATCGTAATCCACTTAATAAACACATTCCCAATATGTTTTTAAGAGCAGTTTCTGTCCAATTGTTCTTAAAAATATAAAAATTAAGCATTTAAAAACTAGTGGATTCACTACACGGAGTGATTTTTGGCTGGAAGGCCGGATTCTCACTGGCTACAGAAAAATTTTCCTCCGCAGTCTTCCTGCCTAATAATATATATATACGGCCTATACTATAGTCACTATATATATATAAATATAATATTTATATATATATATATATATATCATATAATATATTATTATATACTATATATATATAATAATATATTATATAATATATATATATAATAATATATTAGGGATGGGCCCGATATCCGGCCAACTTCCGGTATCCGGCCTAGTCCGGCAAGTTTTTTGACTATCCGTATCCCGCGAGAATACCTCATTGTTATCGCGGATAACGGAATAATTAATTCCCTAGTAGCTCTTCCTCGTTTAGGGAAATATTCCAAATAATTTGAAAAAAATATATATATATATATATATATATAATTTACCGTCACTATATATATATATACTATATTATATATATATCATATATATATATTATATATATATATATATACTATTATATATACTTGTTTAGAATTTCGATGGTTGGGTACCAATGTTCTCATCTACTTTATTCCATCATTTATGTTGACTGTACTATACAATTTATCTGAAATTTGGTTGTGGAAATGTTTGACAAATTATAGTAAAAACAAGGTAAGATTAAAATATTATATAATAATTAGTAGAAAATATTAAAAATTATGGTAAAAAATGATATGTTAAATGGAATTAAGCTACTAAACACATGTTAATTGCAATTTTTACACACCATAATTTATTCTTACGTTTTAAGTATTGTAATTACTAAAAAGTAATTACCACTGCTTATTTTAACGTGTTTTAGCATTGTATTATTTACCAGTATATATCGCCACATCTCAGAAAATTTATAATAAAAAAAAACACGAATTTATTCTCAATGTTTACCCGCCTTTCAGTGATAAAATAAAATCAGAGCAAATGTCAGGGGCACAAAACTTGATAAATAATGCAATGTTGGAAATAAATATACGACTGCTTATTAAGAAAAGTGGTGCTACGAATAAATGGTTAATATCGATTATAACTTTATTAGACATCGAGAAACTAATTATTATCGATACTCGAGGACAATCAGTCGATTAAGTAACACCTCAATATGCATTTATAATAATTGATAAATTTTACATCAAGAATAAAAGAAACTCTCTTAAAAACCTCTTCCGTTTGAAGAAGAAAAAAAAAAAACAAAATAAACAAACGATTATTCGGTGTTGCCATCACAACGTCCAAAGAATGGCCACGTTTAAAAATTTGCTGGACTATAAAATTTTTGGCGTATTCCACTGAACCACAATTTTTCTTGGTATCTCTAACTGGCGGAATGCAATATATGGCATCCGCTAACTGCAACTGTCACACATCTTTCTTATTATCGAATTGGGATGGATCAATTCTTTTTCCTATCCCGCAATTGCGGAATTGCGGACTTAAATTGGGCGGAGAACGAACACACTCTCATCATATATATTATATATATATATACTATATATATTATAATATATATATATATACTATATCCTATATATATATATAATATATATATATATATATCTATATAATATATAATATATTATATATATATAATATATATATATATATATATATTAATATAGTATGTTCAGCCTCCAGATAGATGTCCCATGTAATGTAAAAAAAACTATGATAGCTACCGTAAAAACTGAATACATTTTTGAAAATCAGCGACAATGGAAATAAATGTGGTTGAAAGTAACAAGAATATAAAATAAAATGGAAAAGGAAGGAAATAATACGAATAATACATAAAGAAGAAATAAAACAAGTGAGATAAAAAAAAGTAATAATAATAATATATTCTTCGTCCACAGATAGAAAAGGTTTCACCGTTCCAAGATACATGAAGTACCCCCAATATTCTTTCTTTTCAATGTTAAGGCGAACATACGCGCACAGCGCGCGCGCACACCGACACAACACACAACACCATACACACACCACACAAACACATACACACACAAATCGATCACAACTGCTTTAAAAATGCTTCAACATATGAGAAATTTAAAATTTTTTGGATGACCCATGACCTGACCCTGTACCTAAACTACAATGCAATTTAATTTTTTAATTTAATTTTAAACTTTAATTTTTATTTTTATAATTTTTATTTTTGCCATTATTTTTAGTTTCACCTAAAGTATGAAAAGATATAAGGAAAACGTTTATTTTTTTATGGGTATCATGTTTTAAATTAAATTTTGAAACCGTACGATTTAAATATTTTTTGAGTTATTTATTAAAATTCAATTGAAATTATTAATTTTTTTTAGTTCTTGCATTACAAAGTACGCTGAATTCAAAATATATTAAGTTTTTATGTAGATATAAATTTTTTTTTTTTAGATACGGGGCACCTTATCTGGAGACTGGCCATATAGTATATATATAAATATATATAATATATATAATATATATATAATATGATATATATATATAAATTTATAATATATTAAAATAAAATAATAATTATATTATATTATTATATATTAATAATACTTATAATCTCCACAATTAGCGTCGGGCGGGGTGACGTTGCCACTTTAGGTATACTTCGTCTCCCCACTTTCCTAATACACTTTTTGGATTTTTTTCCTGAAATCAGGCCCTATAGTAGGTCATAAGCACACCAAAAAAATAATAAAATTAAAGTTTAATAGATTTTAATTAAAGTTTAAATAAAGACTCATTTAGACTCAAGTTAGCAAAAGGGTGAATCGGACGCACGCTTGTGGGTGATTTGAGCTATCTTTTAATTTTTCCCCCCCTTTTTCCCCTTTTTTTAAAGTTGCCAAAAAAAATTAAAAAATTACAATTTTAATATTTTAATTTTTAACTTATTAATTTAGAAAATTGTTTTATTATATTAAAATTAGTAATAAGGATAATTAAATTTTAATAATGTTTAAATAAATATAAAGAAATAGAAAACTTGTGGGGTAGTCCAATTCACCTCCTTTCGTGGGAAAATTTTTGACACTTTTTTTTGAATTCATATTTTCCATATAATTTCATTTTTTATTTTAATTTTTACTTAATATAAGTAACTGTTTATTAATATTAAATTAGCTATACGTAATAAATAATGTCAATAATATAGACACATTAAATTAGAATAACAATGGTGGCCCTATTCACCCCATCATTAATTTTTATTGGGGGGATGAATCGGCCACGTTAGGCACCATTGGCACATATGCACTGTTTGGAACAAAATTTAGTTGGCCAGTTTAAAAGCTATCATACTCAACTGTATACACTGAAAATATATAATTAAATCTCTGTCCCTAACTTTTCATTTAAAACAAAGTTAAAAAAACAAGACTCGCATTTTTCAAATTGTGAAACTTCGTATTTTAAGGACAATTTTAATACAGTAAATGTTCTTATATTTTTTTTCAAAATATAAAAAACTCTCTAGAAATTAAAGATATCTAAATAAAACTTGTAGTACTACTCTGTAAGTGACAAAATAATTTTTTTTTAATATAAGTCAATTTCCGACGCTATATATACAGACTGCCGGATATCCGGTATCCGGGCAAATGACTCCGGTATCCGGCGGAATATATCGGTTAACTTTCCAGCCGGATATCCGGTATACGGCTATTCGGCTAATTCACTATCCGGCCCATCTAATATATATATAATATATATATATATAATAATATATAATATATATATAATAAAATAATATATATAAATATAATATATAATAAAATAAATAACTTATATATATATAATATATATATATATATATTTAGATATATATATATTATATATATATATATATATATAATAGTATATATAATATATATTACCCTATAATATATATATAAGAATAAATAATAATTAATAATCTAATAATAATCAATAAATAATTAATAATCAATAATAATAATAATAATAATAATAATAATCAAGAATCAAATCACCTTAAAATTTCAAAAATTGAAGGCAAAAATTGTCACTTCGCTCACTCAGAAGATGTTTTCAAGATATGACTTTTTTTATTTTTTTTTAAAATATTCCTAACTTAATTATTTTTTTATTCATAGAATATTGAATTAAATTTGGAAAATTTATATCTTAAATTATTTAAAATGTATCATATTTAATATAAATATATTTGCGTGATTTATTACTTTCCTTCGATTTTTTTCTAATTAATGTGCAAAAGATAAAATTTCAGTTCCACAGCCAATTTATTCCATTTTTCAAGTGACGCGGCACGTACGGACGCTGAAGAAGTAAATATGGCCAAAAGCTTCCTTGGAGAGTTGATTTCACATACGATATGCTTGTTTTATTTTTCTACAGTAAATTGGAAAGTTTTCTTACTGTGAATAATTTTTAAAGAATTTTATTGTTTTTTTAATAAATTTTAGTTTATTACAGCGGAACAAAATATCTTTGGAATAGGAAATTCCTATTTTAGTGATTTATTATTATCTATATATATTATTTATTATTATTTTAAAAAAAAAAAATTAATACAGCGGGAAAAGGATGTTTTAAGAATTTGTCATTTACTTATGAGTCAGTCTCTCTCTCTCTCTCAATCTCTCTCTTCTCTCGTCTCTCTCTCTCTCTCGTCAGTCTCTCGTCTCTCTTCTCTCTCTCTCACATCACACACACACACACAACACACACACACACACACACACACAACGACACTCAACACACACACACAGACACAAAGGACACACACACCAAGTGCCAAAAATCACTAAACTCACCAACAGGAATGGTAAACAATATCAGTCTATTCAAGTACATTGTATGTGATTAAAATGCAAAAGAAAATTGAATAAAATAGAAATTATGAATTTATTATGAAAAAGATATTAAGAAAACAGCAATTGAATTATTTAATTAAAATTATATTTTATTCTACATTCCTGGTAATAGTAAGCCAGAAGCTGTTCAGTGGACCGAGCCCACGCCTTTGAGATACTGTACCGTGCATATATATAAATTTATGAGTAGTTATAGTATATAGTATATATTATATTAGTATATATTATATTATACTTATTTATACTATAAAATATATATATATTCGTATAAATCTCCTAGGCTGGATATTCTTGGCTGAAGATCTTCTTCTTCTACCCAGCTATTGTCTTTGTTTCTGTTACTGCTGCTTATTACTAATGATATAGATTTTCGTCTCTTTTTAAAAGATATTTTATACTTCATTCACAGACTGTTACTAATATACTGCTTCATGCCAGCCTCCAATAGATGTCCTGAGGTTTCTTCGTTCTTATGGGGTACCATGGGACTCTTAACGTACCCTTCGCTTGAATCGGACACTTGGCCGGTTGGGACTCCTCTCATCGATATGTTTGGGTCGGGAAAAAGCGAGCGACCGCATAAAATATACATTTTCATGTATTGATTTATGTCAATCCAAACTTATTGGTTGAGATTTAAGGAGTTAGAAGGTAATGAAATAGTGAAAACTCGCACAACAATAATAATTTAAACAAAGAGATAAAAGACAATTTCAAATACAAAGGCCCTAGACACAATATAACAATTAAACACAATTAACAATTAACACATTGGCAACTCTGATCCCAATGTTGTAGCTCTTAATTATATAACCTTTTCTCTAATAGAGCTCCACCATGCTCTATATGTTCTTTCTGGTACTTTAATTTGGGCATAATTGGGGGGCATTGCGTCGCTTTTCTGTTGCTCGAATTTTGAGGTTAATGATTCCTGTTTTTGACGGTCCAGAGTGCGACTTAAGGTGAACTGCTGAAATAAGATAGAAAGCCGAAATTTCCAAGGGATGGGCGAGGAATCATTCAATTTCTAACTAATTCTATTTTCTCCCTCAAATTCAGTGGTTCGATTGCGGTCTGTTCTCGTGCACTGTTCAGATTCAGCGATATTAAAAGACACAAAACCTTCGGAAATGGGGAAAAAAAAACTCTTCCTTCTCCTTTACACATCCCTTTTTCTAAATTTTTGCGTTCATTAATGGTGATAATTATGTCGAATCGTTGCTAAGGGGATTAGAGTTAATTCTCAGGCTAGTGTTCGGGCTTTCATCATTAAAATGAAGCTGTGCTTGACTGGATCCTGTTGAAATACTCGTTAGTCTTGACATGAGGTAAAATAATTTTTCTGGCCCTTTGCCTAAAAAGGACATTTTTGTCTATACCTTACTGTGTAATAATATTTTTCTGTTCAATTGAAACAAAAACTTACGCCATCTGACTGGGATCATGTAGCTAATACTCTTTCCTTTCTGAAAAAATGCTAAACTCTTTTGGGCCTACTATCCTTTTTCCATTAATTCATAATTTTCCCACGGCCGACTTTATAATAATTGGGCACATTACACTACACTACACTTATTGTTTTTTTTTCCATTATTTCGGAACCAATACGTATACAATCATGCGTAAAATAAGCGATGGGTAATTCTAATTAAAACCATAAGGCACATTTTTTTTTTTTTTACTGTACAAATATATATCGGCGCACGGTCGGGGAGGCGGGCGCTTCACCATTGGTTTCATTTCAAGTAAAATAACTGGTTGACTGTTTCATGGTACGATTGCCATCAACGACTACTCTGATTTTGGGTTTTAATAATTTATTAATCTCAACTAAGAATAAAATGAAAACCTTTTAATTTACACAAAACACACAACACATAGATAATCGACGTTGGCCCGATTTTAAATTACATGACAAACGAAGGAAGGACTAAAAATGGTTTGGAAAGTTCTTCTGACGCGCGCGGATAAAGGGCTCTTTTTGAAACAAATAAAGTTTAAGCTCTAACACAGGGCGTTCAATCGCCTACGAATAGAAAATTGGTCGATCCCGTATCCTTCTCTTCGCTCCGTTAAATCTTCAATAACTCATTTCTCCCACTCTCCCCTTCCCTTCCTTCCCATCCTATCTTCTTACCTTTCTTTCCTCCTCTTCCCCTTCATTCTTTCCTCCTTTCTCTTCCCCGTTGGTTGGCTGGAAAAGAGACCGTTGTTCAACGGGGAGTAAATGTAAGATAATAAAGAACTTTAGCGATTAAACGAGTGCAATATCTGCGAGTGAGGGGTAACGGGAATTCGAGGACTCGCTTGTTATTTTTTTTTCTTTTTAAAAATCTGCTACTTAAAACGAATGTGTGCTTGACAACTTGTTTAACTGTCACGATTTGTGGGAACTTTTTATAGCTATGTCATTTGTCAGTGGATTATCTGTTCTCTGGAAATTTTTAGACTATGTTCGATTATTATTTTCTAAATGCCGTTTTATCCAAATACAAATGCTCATGATGATTTTGCCAATTTTCTTATACAATAATCAAGGATAGTTTTATGGAACTTCTACTACCTATCGGCCCTACATGCACGGGCTTGGTTCGGAGAGGGTGGAAGGGATAAAATCTGTTGACATATTATAGCAGCCATTGGGGCCGGAGGCGTATGGACATGCCGTTCCTCACCTCTCTCTAGATCTCCTTCCTATTTGGTTTTTCAATGCTTCTTAATTTGCTATTCCTTATGCCAATCCATTTCCTCAGACTCGCTCCACTCTGGGCTTGTTTGATAGGAGAGTCCCTCTTTTTTTTTTTTTCTCCTTTTTCCTGTTTATCTGTTTTGTGAGGATGTAAAAAATACACTCCAGGTATCAATATATTACAACTAACTTTACAATTCTTGTCACGTTTTTTCTTATTTCTCATTATACAAACGCTCTTCTTACAGTACTATCTACCTCTTATCCTATTTTTCTTTGCTAGTGTGTGTTTTTGACTACTTACAGACTAAAGCGCCCACTTCTCCATTTCTTCAACTACTTATTTCCCACACTCTGCTTACCACCTATTTTATGCTTATGAACATTCTCTTCTCGCACGTTCCGTCTTTCCATCCCGATTTCTATTCCTTGCCCATTTATCTGAGTGGGGTTTCCCCCTGGTGGGGTCGCTTCCCCCTTCGCACGTTCACCTCTTTCAGCTCACACCTTTCACCTCCTTCACCTCCAATTTCCATCCTTCTTCTTCTATCGCACCGGGTCTTCTCTTCGTCTCACTGGTCATAGCTCCATAATAGAAGAATGGAGTACTATTCTTGGTCGACCTGCCATACACATACCTTCTTCAAGGACGTCATATCCACTCATCTGGTGTTCTACACAAGTGGCCATCTACGCTGGATTTCGTTTTTTGAGGTGGTTGGGATTACATTTTTTGTTTTCTTCCGCACAGTTCTACTTTATATACACAGCCGTGGTCATATCCGGTTTGCTTGAGTAAAGAGTATGTTCCCTGCCCACCAATTTGGCGGGGGGGGCTTCTTCTTTTTGGAGGTGAGCTCGGTTTAAGAATCCATCATTGTTATACCTCCTCACTTTCACAGTTCCCTGACTTCCTCCTAATACACTAATTCTGGGTGCTCTATAATCCGTCTTCTTTAATACGATAACTCAAACAGAGCACCCGACAACCACAGGTGCAGGATGGATTGACCCTCTAAAAAATTCGCCAACCCCATTGGCGTCGCCCTAATTGCACAAGGGATGGCCCTGCTCTCTCACCATGAATTGTGTGATGAATAATTGGAAGCCCCAGGCTGTTCGTATGTGGCTGTCCATTTTTGCTGGAACTTCTGCCCTTTATGCCTGTTTTACCGCTTTGCTTGGTATTTTAATCTACCTCTTTAAGTCCTCTGTCGCTCGGAAGATTTGACGTTAAGGCTTGGGTGGGGTACGATTTTCTCATTCTTATTTATCTTTATTATTCTGCTCGTCTCCATGAAATGGGACTCTGCCCGTGAGTAGTGGTTATATTATATATATTATATATAATTAGTATATAATAATTATATATATAAAAATATTAAATTTCCTAATCTTTTATATAATGTTTTTAAAGAAGAAAATATTACATTATTATAATTTATTATAGTTTTACATCTATTTTAATTTTCAATTAATACATTTATTACCTATAATTATAAAAGATTTAATGTTAGTTTCTTCACTTTTTCAAGTTTCTTGCTATTGTTCTAGTATTTGAAATATACATTTTAATTAATTTTTAAAAACAGATTTTTTTTCATTTTTCTCCCGCAAAATATTTAATAATTTATTTATGCAATTTTATTTTTTTTTTTTGCCTTACTTTTCTGTCAAAGTTAATAAATTTAAATTTCATATTAAAGATTATATTATTAATTAAGGGCTACTATCTCAAACTCCGGTGGTGTTCCGGAGCTGGAAGATTTGTCTAAAAGCCTGGATTCTCCTGCGCGCTATTCCATACTATTTTAAAAAAAAAAACTTTTTTTTTTTATAATAAAATTGCCTGATTGGCTGCCGCATAAGACTAGGTTATTTTTTTCTTAGTATAACAATAACTCTTTTTCTTTATTGATGATATCCAATATAATTAAGATATTATAGATAGAATTAGTATTGAACGATTGTATTCTGATGAAGTGAAATTGGAAGAATCGGGACAAATATTGAGTGAGAGAGCAAATGTATATATTATTGAGAGTCTAAATTCTAGGATTATGAATGGGATTGTTTACTCTTTCATATTACACGTTCTTAATCTAAATTTATTAAACTTCTAATATTATTAACAATTAATTTTCTAATCGGCCTTAGTCCTCCACACGTGAAGCTTGTTTAAAAGTTGCACTACCGAAATTTTCAGAGTATAGAGTTAGCGCTGATTGGGGTAACTCAAGCCACACCCATCAGACGAAATACCGTTTGTTTAGACAATGTATAACATTATTGACGAATTCAATCTGTTTGATAGAGTACCTACTACTGTGGCGTTAGTTGTTTCTAGAGACGAATTTATTATAACTCATTATTTGAACAGGTCGTATCTTCTCATATGGGTAGGTGTGTTCTTGACCATCGGTGACCTTTGACCTTTGACTGATGATTATATCTGGACACCAGTCCGGCTCCTTTTAAAGTGATCCTCTTGGATTTTTCTTGCTGGAACACAGTTGAAGACGATACATTTCTATAATTCTATCTTAATTTCAAAGATTGACATTAGATTTAAAGGAACAACAGCAAACATCTACAACACTCTTAGACACGCCGACGGCTCTCCATAGCGTGGCTCTGGATTACCAGTTCCAAAACATAGAAGCATTTGGTTAACATCTATCACTGTTCTTACACTATCTCTTCATCATCTTCTTAGAATTTACAAATGTTCTCTAGTTGTATCTAAATTCATACTACATTTCTATCATTATGAGGAAAAATTTTTCTTTTTAAGTCTCCAGTCTATAAAATTCGTACCTGCACTTATTACAATACCTATATATACACAACTAAGCTTTTTGCATTAAATGCTACTATGATCATCAATGTCATTTAGCAGAAACTCGCCGAATGCCAGCGGATTCGGTTGACTTTTGGGGTGCATCCAGATTCATATATTAATAGCGACAAGTATATGATAGAAAGATTTTTTCTCTAGCTTTTGAATTGTACAAGCCTGCCAAGGGCTCTCATTTACATTATGTTATATTTCCTTATAGTAATATATTTTTATATTTTCATTTCATTTTATTATATATATTTTTAAATTTAATTTTCTATCTAATAGTAGTTATCAAAAATGAGTGAGCGTGAATGTATAATTTGAATGTGGTCTATTTTGCTTGAGGCCAGGTTTTTAGTATTTTCTTATAATTCCGTATATTATTTTACTATGATATACTTAATCATTAGTATTTATTCTTGTTGATTTTATTTTGCTGAGAATATGCAAATTCAAGCGTTTCATACTAAATTATTACAAGATTAACGGTCTCTTAGGGCGTGGATTATGTCAGTGCATAGAGTGGCAGGCTAGATGCAGTTTGTCATGCGTAAATTCAAGAATCTAAAGACATATTTTTTCTTCCAGTATTGAATTGAAAATACATTTTCATAATAATTTATTTTGTGACGTCATCATTTATCTGTGCATGTAAGTACTTTTGAAAGTTTTTTTTTTTTCCACTTTTCTATAGTTACCTCTGGGAAATTGGGATCTATAATTATCGTATCGCTGCAGTAAAATTTGTGGTTTAGCTAATAATTATTTATTATAAATATTTAGGATAATCGCATACACTAAAGCTACTAGATGAAATATCCGGACAGTGTGAAAGGAGGGTTTTCTGTAAGTTAAAGCAAATTTTAGTGGTTGAAATTTCTGATTTTAAGAACCAGCTGTTCAATGGATTCTTCTTCTTCGAAATTCATAATTTGTGAAAGATTATTTAAATTTGCAATTGAGATAAAACGTAGGCGTTATATTACACACGTTTTTCGCATTTTTTTTTCTGATTTTTTTTTTTTTTTTGAGATCTCATGAAAGTATTCATAAAGTAGTTCCTATCACTCTTCTTTTATTATTTGCAATTTCAAATGTTTGATCTTATTGGGAAATTTTTTTTTGTTATGAGCTGCCCATATAGGATGATATGTGTTATATCTATTTCATCAAAGAGTAGCTGTCGATAATGTGTTTAGGATCGTTAAGAGAAGTGTAAAGGTTGAAATTTATTATAGACCATTTTATCGTCATGAACAGTCTTCATTAATTATATCACTTTGAAGAGGCAAAGTAGAAAGATGTTAAAACCTACTGAAAGCTTTAATCAGAAAGAAACGCCTATATATAAAATTCAAAAAAATTCAAATAGCTTGAGAAGAAAAAAGTTAATCTAATATCATCCTAACCATTTTAGTAAACAGTTTTACGTTGATTTCATCAGTAAACTCGTCTCTTTACCTGATTAAAGTCGTATTTTTTCTTAGTCAGTTAAAGAATTTTAATATTTATTTTTGTGATTATTACTCTTAACAGGTAAAACTTTATGGAAATAATAAAAAAAAGGAGTTCGTTGGAAAGGGCTCTATGCGGGTTATATGATGTTATATAAGGGCTGAATTACTTAAAAAAAAATTATTTTTTTAAATTCTCCTGATGATGAACAATTTTCTAAAGTGAATTTTGTAATAATTTGTAGCTAATAATCTGAGAACCTACCTGCCAAAATTGATTTAATAGGTATTTTATACACTAAAATATAAACGAACCAGAGGCTGGTCAGTTGTGGAAAATGATTTGCGAATTTGGCTCCAGGGGAAAATCAAATTATAAATTTTCAGAATTTCAGTGTGAACCACTTGTAAAAAAGTTGCAACACATGACAAACAAATTTTTTTTTTTTTTTTTTTTTTTTTTTTTTAAATCAAATGTAATTGTTTTTTTTTTTTCCTATAGAAAATTTAGTTATTTTAACCATGAAATGGAAAATTTTGTTAATTAAATCTAAATAAAACACGCTTTGGAACCATTTAACTATACAATAAATAGGCTTTAATTAAATTTTTAATAAGTTATTTTTTTTTCTAATTAAATACTTTGGAATTACTATAATATTTTTTAATTTCAATACTGTTGTTATCTCATTTCACGTTTTGTTTTTATTTTAGATTTATAATTAATTCATTGTATTTTCGAAAATTTAACTAGAAATCAACTTTTAATAAGCTATGTATCAAATTTTAAATATTAAAATTATCATTCTGATTATCTGAAAAGTAAAATGATTAGTTTTACTCTTCAACAGATTTTTGCCGATGGGAGGGAAGTTTGTATTAGTGTTTTTGAAGAGAATTGCGGTACGCACGAATTCTTTGTGTTTCCTTCAGGTGGCGACACAAATAGTTCATTGAGTAGGAAAAAGAAGATTGGGTTAAAAAAAGCCAAGCGAAATAGTTCGCGTAAAAAAAAAAGAAATATTTGCGAAAGTGTTCCTTGTGTCGTTTTAAATCATACAGAAAATCCAAATTTGATAGACATCAGCGGGTTCATTCTGATGGGAAACCTTTGGCTTGTCCCTTGTGTTCTTACAAAGCAAAAAGAGGTGACAAACTGAAGAGGCATGTACTTCGTCATTCCTCTTCATTTTCAAGTTTACTTGAATGCCCAGAATGTAACTTTAAAACAATAAATGTTACATGGTACAAGGAGCATATATTGGAGCACTCCAGTGAGAAGAAATTTGATTTTGGCGAGGGTTATTCCAAAAATCAAAAGAATGATGTAGATAATATGTCAAATACTCAAGACAATACAAAACTATTTAAATGTTTAAAATGTGACTTTGAAGCAAAATCCAAACGAAGCATGAATCAACATATGTCACAAAAGCACACAGATGTACAACCTTTGCATTGCAGTGTATGTGATTTTGTGACAAATAAGAAAAATGAATTGGATTGTCACTTACTTGCATGTCCAGAAGGCAACTGCAAATTTATTCCCAAAAAAAGAGCTCAGTGTTAAGTTGGAACCTTCCAATGAAGTTAAGATGGATTTTGAAGAGCATGAGTTTGAAAATCAAATAGACAATGTAGATAAACTGTTAAATGCAGAAGACATAAAAACTGAAACTATTTAAATGTTCAAAGTGTGAATTTAAAACTAAATACAAAAAAGCATACCAAGAGTTTACGACAAATAAGAAGAAGTAAATTTGAAAATCACTTTCTGAGTTGCATTGAAATAAAATTATTCAGTTGTTTATCTTACAATTTCAAAATTGATTTTAGAGAAATTTAGATAACGATGATAAAGAGACGAAATGAAGACCCTCAAAACATTGATAATTCCAAACTCACAATAGTTGTTACAGATCACACATACATTCCTTCAGGTAGATTTTTCTATTGAAAAAAAAAATATAATTCAATCTTATTTTTAAATAATTTTTTTTCAAAAAAAAAAAAAAATACGAATGATTTTACATTTTTTTGCATGTTTATTACATATTGACTTAATTTTTTGTAATTTGAATTTCGAATTTAAAATTTTGAAAATTTAAAATAAAAACAAAAATATTTCCAATCACATACATATAATGAAATATTAATTACATCTAAGAAAATTTATGAAAAGAAAAAATTATTCTATTGATATAGCTATGTAATTTTTTAAGTTTTTTTTTTTATATTTTAAATTGAAATTTAAAGTTCACAAAAATTACGCAAATTTTTAATAAATCTTTTCAAAAAATACAAACTCATTCGTATTCTTTTCAGGAAAAACATTCTCTTAAAATAAGATCATTTCAATTCATTTTAATGGAAAAATTTCTGAATCTTAGTATCACAATTTTGCGAATCTGGCAACTTTTCATATGATTTTATCTTTTTTTTTTTTTTTTTTTTTTTTAATTCAAACAATTGAGAATAATAGAGTAGTCTAGTCCTTTTAATATCTTTGGACGTTGCAAATCGAACCTGTAATAACTCTTGCAAAAATGTTGATTCATGAAATAATCAAAGTGTAAAAAATTTTAAAATTTTGTTATATATGAAGAAAAATTTTAGGGTAATATTAAGCGTTTTATTATTATTATTACTAAAAGATGATGATTATTATTATGCTAAAATGATTCTGTTAACTCTTTCTTAAGAGTTTGAGAAGGAAAAAAAAACATTGTTTCGACGTGTATTATTATTATTATTATTATTATTATTATTATTATTATTATTATTATTATTATTATTATTATTATTATTATTATTATTATTATTATTATTATTATTATTATTTTATTATTATTATTATTATAAGTTTTACTTTTTGCTTCCAACTCCCTAAATATTTTTTTCTGATATTCATTTAATTTCCTTAATATTAATCTAGAGAATAATTTACAAAGAAAGTAAGAGGCATATTTATATTTATTAGATCCTGACGGGTTTCGTCCGTAAACCTCTGAAATCTTCAGAGTTTTGATTCTTACAATAGAATGAATTATTTTGTCTGGTTTTAGATGTTTTAATGAAAGCCTCAGCTATTTTCAGTTTTTTGGGCTTCACATGAGGAGTGTAAAATTTTAAATGATTTTTGAAATATCAGATACAGTTGTCTTGTTATGCTCAGTAAATGTTCGTATATTTAAATGCTCCTAAAGCGGGGCTAGTAACCAATATCTGTTAATAAAAAAATCGAACATTGCCAATATACATCAACGCACAGTCAGACTCGGGACATGCGAATTGGTACACGACATGGTGATTAACTGAAAGGGTGTCCTTAGTAGAGAAGCAGGAAGAAAGTTTTTTCGTTTTGTGGTATAGTTTAACTGTGATTTTTGAGTTACTTGTAGATTTAATGTGGGCGTTAATAATGCCGCGTAGGCATTTTTCCTCTTTATCGAAGTCTTTTGCATTTGAATTTTAAAATAAATTTTAAATACTTTCAGAGATATTGTTCGTATTGTCCTGTTGTTTTATAGAGTTTGTTGATTGTTTTGTTTATTATTTTCTCCCGTTAAATTTAAAGGGTGTTACAGTTAATCAGGTTCTGTTTAATTCTTTAACTTCAGCATCAAATGACTCCCAATCCGAGCAGCACAATTTATAAGCCCTATATATGAGGGTTTTAGCAATTGATTCTTATATACTTGTGGGAAGTAGTAGTCATAATTATGATAAATACCATTTACAGTTGGCTTGACAGGTATGCCTGAAGAAAAGGTTCCATCTTCATTAATTTTGATTTTTTTATCCAAAAAGTTAATAATATTATTTTGAGATGGTTTGATGTGAATTTTGAGGCACGAAAGGCTTTCCACAACGCGGTTGTAAACTGATGAATGTCTGTAGAATTCCCTAAATAATAGTAAGGGTGTCATCAACGTATCTTACATATGAAGACTGGGTTGAATGTGTTGTTTTCCCTCAAAATTCTATTTTCTAGCTCCGTCATGTAAAAGTCAGCGAATGTAGGGCCTAGAGGTGAACCCATGGCAACACCATCCTTTTGCAGGTAGAAACTATCTTGAAATTTGAAAGGGGTTTCAGTACAGCATATTAATAGTAGGTTCCTCATGTGGTTTTCGGATATGTCATTAGGAGGTGGATTATTGGAATGGTAAACATGTTTAATTATAATATCTATGGTTTCTACAACGGGGACATTCGTAAATAATGATTCAACATCCAGAGAAGCAGCGTTTCTGAGTTGCTAAGTTTTAAGTGAGATAGTTTACATAAGGTTTCATTATTAGATTTGACAATAAATGTGTTATCTAAGTAAGAACGTATTATGGTATTGAGGTATTGAGCAATGTCATGAGTGACAGTACCACACATAGATATTACGGGACGCAGGGGTGGGTCTTTTTCATCTTTGTGTATTTTGGGTAGTTCGTAGATATATCCTTCATTGTAATGACCAGTTCTTTTAATTTTGTTAGAGATATTTTTTTTCTTAATTTCATGGGCTATTTTATTTATTTTAGTTTTAGTGATATTATTATTATTATTATTATTATTATTATTATTATTATTATTATTATTATTATTATTATTATTATTATTATTATTATTATTATTATTATTATTTATTATTTTATTATTATTATTATTATTATTATTATTATTATTATTATAGTCAACCATTTTCGTTTAGTCTAGATGGTCTCTGGTGTTGTACTCCAAATCAGTATTGTCGCTTTTCCATTCATATACTTAAAAAAAAAAAATTATTGTTCTTTATTTTATATATTTATTATTATTATTATTATTATTATTATTATTATTATTATTATTATTATTATTATTATTATTATTATTATTATTATTATTATTATTATTTTATTATTATTAATATTATTATATTATTATTATTTTTATTTTATTATTTACCTCGTTTTTATTACCTGTCCCTTCCCCAGTTTGTCTCCATTCTTCTCTTTTTTTCTGTACTTACTACCCTACGTATTCCTGATCTCTCTATGGGAGTCTAGTCGTTGTCTCTGTGCTTATCTTGTGCCCATCTGC
>JABUQX010131521.1:27500-32500 GCA_015478945.1 Trachelipus rathkii
CTTGAGAGTTCCCTAGGTTTAATAAAATAAGATATAAAACAAATTTTTTTATTATTATTATTATTATTATTATTATATTATTATTATTATTATTATTATTATTATTATTATTATTATTATTATTATTATTATTATTATTATTATTATTATTATTATTATTATTATATATATATATATATATATATATATATATATATATATTATATATATATATATATATATATATATATAATATATAATATATATATAATTATAATATAATAAATATATATATATATATATATATATATATCCCTTTCTCTCCCTACTTAGATGTGGGTAAGGGGTGTGTAAACATGCATGGGAAAAAATAGGACAGTTTAAGTAGAGCATAATGTAGGTCGATGGAGGCCCACGCTTACATCCCTCCAATACCCTTTAAGTGAGAGCTTGTCCAGTAAAAAAAAATCCATCCTAGGGGGTTCACAAGACCGACAGACACTCATTGTGGTATATATATTATATATATATATATATATATATTATATATATTATATATCATAATACTATATATATATATATATATATATATTATATATAGTATATATATTATATATATATATATTATATATATATATATATATATATATATATATATATATATAGTATATATATAATAATATATATATGAATATATATATATAATATATATATATATAATATATATATATATGCAGATGATTTGATTTTGTGTGGCGAATCTGAAGAGAGTTTGAGAGGATTGGTAGAGAGATTTGGCAGGGTGTGTAAAAGGGGGGTTTGAAAGTAAATGTAGATAAGAGTAAAGTTTTGGTTGTGAGTGAGGACAGACCTCGGTGTGCAGTTATGTTAGATGGTGAGCAGCTGGAACAAGGATCTGAGTTTAAATATTTAGGATATATGTTGGATGAAAAGGGAACGGATGATGCAGAGTGTAGTAGGAAAGTTGTGACTGACAAGAAGGTGGCTGGTGCAATTAAAGCGTTAGTGGATGTATAGGTATGTTGTAACTTGTGTTGATGTATAGTAGTGAGACTATGGTCTGGAATAAGAGGTATAGATCTAAAGTTCAATGTGTTCAGATGGGCAATCTTAGGGACGTGTTAGATGTGAGAATAATTGATAAAATGAGGAATGAACGTATTAGAGAGTTGTGTGGCGTGAAGAAAGGGGTAAATGAGAGAATAAATGAAAGTACGTTGAGATGGTTTGGTCATGTGGAAAGGATGGATGATAGTTGGTTGGTTAAGCGAATGTATAGTGGTGAGTGTGCTGGGAATCGACTGGCTGGGAGACCGAAGAAAAGTGGATTGAGTCGGTAAAGGAATGCCTGGAGGAGAGAAATGTGAGTTTGGCAGAGGCGAGAAGAAAGGTACATAATAGGAGTGAATGGCGGGATTTTGTAAGGGGGTATGGTTGTGGCCGACCTGTGCCAAGGGATGAACCCCACATTGACGAGATGCCATAGTGAGGATCCTTCGCGGTCCCATGAAGCTCTTGGGGTGGATTTTCTGACTGCGACGAGTTCTCACTAAAAGGTATAAAGGGGGCGGAAAGGCTGGGCTTTCTTTTCGACTTTCGTCATATTCTTCTACTACTTTTCTGTTTCCGGTGCATGTTACGCACTTTACCTCCAGTCTTAGGGAAAGAAGGTGGGTGATGATGATGATGATAAATATTATATGTAATTTTGTATTGCGTGTGTAAATGTGTTTATAAATGAAGATTATATGGAAGAAGGAGATGTGCTTGCTCTATATTAACCAATCGAACAGTTCGTTGCCGCTCTTTTTGAAAAAGCTATGAAAAGTGTCATTACCTATTAATAAAAAGGCCTACTACACGTCAATATTGATTAAGTATGACGTAAAAATGTTGCCAGTTTATATCATCAATTCTTATTTGGTAAATATGTTGATAATGAAAATAATCGGTGAGTAAGTTAAAGCTTGTATAAGGTCTGTGAATTGTAAGGTTTAACATCTAATTTGACATCATGGTTAATCAATAATTGCTATTACATGAAACGAGGAAAAGTGGGAACTAATGGAGAAATTAGAATTTAAATGGGAAATAATCGTTTAAAGTTATTTTTTTTTAGATAAAATCAAAATTTGTATTGATGAATAAATTCTTAGAAGTTTTAAAGATGGAAATACGTTGATATCAGCTTTTGACTTTGAAAATATAAATATTATCCTAATTATGAGAAGAGAACGGAATTAGTAGTTTTAACATTTTTGAAGAAATATAAGATTGTATTTTTTTTAAATAGTTTCCCTTTATTTAGTACTAATAGTTACCATGGATATCGATAATTCTTTAATTTATATTAATAGTTTTGTTCTGTATCAAACAAAAATCGAGTTGATTCGGAGTCGGAGCCACTGTGCACCAAAAAAGCGGCGATACCGAAGTCAGAAAACCAACTACGGGGGCAACTCCTAAACAGAACGCACGAAAACGGGAATGCAAGTATTAAATCCTATAGAGCAGAGTCAGTTCCCGAAGGAAAGCAAAAATCGCGGCACTGTGGAAATGAAGTGATTCTGACAATATATATGAGAGGCGGGACTGGACAGGTATGGTGTGTAACAAGGGGAAAAACCGGTCTCTGGAAGCCGCAAGAGCCACACAATCCACGAAAAGATGGCGTACCGAAAGTAGACACTGGGAACGGCAGAAAGGACATAAAGGGGGATGCTCCCTTGCCATAAGATAGCTGTGAGTGAAATTAGTATGGCCAATTCGCAAACGAGCCAGGACCACCTCCTGGTGCCGACTCCGGCGAAAAGACGATGGCCAAATCCCCAGGAGAGGCTTACGCTACGCAGTTTAGCACCACGATGATCGTCCGACCAAAACTCCTGCCAACAAGCGAGGAAGCCCCGTTTGAGTCGGGAGCAGAAATCAGCAGCTGGGAGGTGTTCCAGCAAGATGGCTACAGGTAAGTATCGTCGACAGGTAATTTTGCAGGTGGCGGCGCGATAAGCCGCTTTGTCAGCCAATTCGTTACCCAGGATACCCACGTGAGATGGGACCCAGCAAAACGTCAAACACTTGTGTCTAGCATGCAGCATGCATACATAGAAACCTTTGGATGATGGAAACCAAAGGATGTCTGGTCGTTTGATTTTGTAGTGCAAGAAGAGCACTCTGCGAGTCAGAAAAAATCGTATACGTGTCAAGCAGATCTAGTGTCAGAATCCTATTAATAGCTAAAGTTAGTGCAACTAACTCGGCCGTAAAGACGGACGCGTCAGAAGGGAGAGTGTGGGACACAGTAAGGTCTGGAAAGACCGCTGATGCTCCCACCCCACCCTCTCGCCTTGATCCGTCGGTGTAGATGCTCACAGAGCTCCCATGGAGAGTCAGGTGAGACAGAAAGGAAGCCTTCAGTAGAGACGGGTGTCTCCGGATTTTAATAAGGCTGACAACCTCATGCACACCACAAGGGGTGGATACAACCAATAAGGGCAGACATCATAGTAGTCAAATTGTAAAACAGCCCGCAAAGGGAGGCGAAGAAAATGGAAGACAGACGCCACAACCTCAGCAAACGGCCAATAGGCAGGGCTACGAGGAACCTCAGCGATGAGAGGTGACAAAGCCGATGGCTTGGGGATTTGTAGACGGAGAAACAAGGAGCACATGAGATATTCTCTCCGTAAAGACAAGGGCATCACCCCAGCCTCCACCTCCAAACTCTCCTTTGGCGAAGAACGAAACGCCCCAAGTGATATCCGCAGACCCTCATTCTGTATCGGGTCGAGAAGGCGTAAATACGCCAGAGACGTCTGGCCATATATCGCACATGCAATAATCCAACTTTGACCTGACCAACATGATCAGCAACGAAGCATGACCTTACGATCAGCACCCCAAGATGTAGACGTAAGGTGGCGTAAGAGGTCCAAATTGAGGGCGGCAGTTAAGTTTCAAATTGAGGATATGAGGGAGATAAGTCAGGCGAGCATCCAATAACAGGCCCAAGAACCTCACCTCCGACACAGGGCGGATGGGGGAGCCATACAAGGTCAGCAAGGGAGACAAATCACCCCTACGATCCCGCTTACCACCTCTACGGAAAAGCACGGTCTTTGTCTTAGTGACGGAAAAAGTAAAACCCCGTGAATCACTCCACGAAGTCACCCCATTGACGGCCAGCTGCATCTGACGTTCCATGCATGAAAGTTGGATTCCTTTTCAATTTGTAAAATTAAAATTAATTATTATTATTATTATTATTATTATTATTATTATTATTATTATTATTATTATTATTATTATTATTATTATTATTATTATTATTATTATTATTTTAATTATGGCAATGAAAATTTAAATTGTTTACTTTTAATAAAAATTTTATATTAAATAAATAAATGTCTAGGCTTCTTGTTTGTCCAGAGATTGCATGCATTTAATTTGTTAATATATATATATATATATATATATATATATATATATATATATATATCATATATATATATATATATATATATATATAATATATATATATATATATATATATATATAATATATATATATATATATTAATATATATTTTCTTTCTTTTTCTTTCTTTCTTTACCTATCTCTTCTAAGATTGGGGATAAGGTGCGCTACAAGCATCGGAAAGAAAAGCAGTAGGAGAATATAACAAATGTCGAAAAGACAGAAATCCAACCTAGAGCTTTCCATGGAACCGTGACGGGCCCCACTATGGTAAAATCGTCAATGTAAGAGGTTCATCCTTGGCCCAGATGGGCCACACCATGCCCCCATACAAAACACCGCCATTTCTCTCCTATCATGCAACTTTATTTCTCGCCTCTGCCAAAACTCACATTTCTCTCCTTCAAGACATTCGTTCACCGACTGATCACTTTCTCTTTCGGCTCCCAGCCGGTCCGGTTCCCAACCACACCACCACTATACCATCCGCTTAAACCAACCGACTATATATATATATATAATAT
>JABUQX010131523.1:0-10000 GCA_015478945.1 Trachelipus rathkii
GGGGGATAATATTTTCCCGAATTCTTCTCGGGGTCAGGAAAAATTAATTAAAAATATGATTCTCTGCGATTTCGTGAATTTCGGTATCCCTAGATATTCGGAACTTCGCGGCAACGACGATAACAGCATTAGTAGATGATATAGGCTGGAAATCCAATCTTATAATTTACTGAGAACTTCCTCGAATCTTCCTATCAAGAATTTTTTTTTTGTATATAGCACTTTTAAATTTAGTAATTATCAAAGATTGTATTATTATCCAATATTCTTATATAAAAAATATACCATACATAAAACCAACTTATAAGTAATGTATGTATGAAGATCTTAAACTCGTAAGTACCTGCAACTATTATCTATTAATAATAATGTATTTGATAGTTTCTTGTAATATCCTTTTCACTACCTTTTATTATATATTTATCAATTGGTGCATCACCATATATATGCAATGGAAGAAGAAATTACTAAATTACCTCACTACTATCATTGTTATAAGCTCTTAAATAATCACCTAGCCCAGAGCTAAATAACTTCGAAGGAAGTAATGATTATATTTATAATTATATTTTTAATTTAATTTTTAATGGATAGAGAGAATAATATTTATTTTTCATAAGAATATATTTTTTACTAATATTATAGTATTCTGAATTAAATATTAAGAAACTTTAGTGCACAATAATAATGAATTTATCTTTACTGGAATATAATTATTCAGTTGTCCCAATTAATTAATGAAAGCATCTGTTGTGAATAAACATATAAAATATTTCAGAAATGAATTTACAGTATCGATAATATAAAAATATTAGATTTAAATAATTTTAAATATATTAATGTGAATATCACTTATATCAAATATATTATCTAATTACTAAAATATATTATAAGCATAAATTTTTATAAATCGTGAAATTGGCTACAATATTATGCTTAATAATATTTGATATATTTAATCTTATAAAGTAACAATTAATTGTGTACTATTAGTCTATTAATTAAAATAATTGTCCCTCAAGAAAACAAAAGAAAAACATTACTATATTTTGCAGAGACACAATATATCTTGCTTATATTGATGTGATAAGAACTAATAAAATAGAAACTAATTGATAAATAACCAAAATACTCTTAATTTCAGATAAATTACTAAGTTATAATTTTATAATAATATTTATAAAATCTGATTCAATACATTTTATTAGGTTTATATACGCTGTAAAAAAAAATAATCTCGAATGAATATTACTTATTAAATATATATTAATAAAAAACTATTAAATATATGTTTAAAATAAATTTAACTACTATTTAAACCTCAAGAACTATCAGTAAAATTATTACACATAATTACAAGTGAATTATTGAAAGTATCACAATTGGGATAGTCATATAAGTTATTTATCAATACAGATTATAGGTCAAGTGTTGATTAATATAATACGAGATTAATAGAAATCAAAATATTTGCCGAAATCTAGAAAATTACTCATCGAGTATGAATCTATCATTAGAAGGTATATAATTATAAAATAAAAATATATTTATATTGGAATTAATATATATATATTTTATTAGATATTTATTTATGTATATTATTTGTGTATTAAAATATTTCTTAATATATCTTAATTTCAAACTAGATAAGTGGATGCACCCTACTATTGTATTGCAATTAGAAAAATAACATCTCTCACTCATAAGGAATGAATCAGAGATGCTATAATATATTCGAGGTTTTTTTTTTGTTTTATGTAAGTTTTATTTTCTTGTATATCAGTTGTATTTATGTGAATTGAGATCAAGCATCAATAGAATAATCTCTTTCACAATCTATTTCTGAATCGGATTTTGTATTGGAACACGCAATATTTAAATGAACATTGCCAATATTCGAGTCCTAAATTCTGGCAATTAAATTTAAAGATTGTTCTAAATATTAATTTATATAAATACATAAAAAATTTACTTAAAATATATTGGAATAAATTTTTGTTGAATTTCCATTTAAATGTTGATTAAGTCAAAAGATCAAGATATGGCACCACTCATTTTTTTAAATAAAAAAATATAATAGATATTTTTTATAAAATACTAGAAAGGGATCTAAAATTATAAAATATAATAATTATATTTATAATTAATTTTAATAAATAATTAAATTATATATATAATATATATATTAATATATTATAATATATTATGATAATAATAATTAATAATAATAATATTAGATTTGATCAACATCTTATTTCTCTAGATTAATTTATTATATTATTTGGTATCTACATTCTTCTTTCATATATATATTTATATAAATATCTATATTTATACTAATTGTATATATATACTTGGATTTAATTTTATCTGATTATCATTTAAATAAATTTATTTAAATAATATTTACTTATAACAATTTATGACTCTGTATTTATATTTATGTCAGTATATTCTGGAATGCTCAAAATTCAGATTAGAAATTCTAAAAGTTTTTGAGCCGTATTCACCTACCAAAAATTACCTATATGAGTCACTCGATTTTCGAATGCGCTGATTAATATTCATAAATACGTTGGTTAATACCAAAATAATGTAAATCCAATTTCGGATCTCACTCATTACAAAAAAAACTTCCGAAATCAATAGCTAAGTATTCTCCGTGAGAAGGTCAGGTAGAAAATTAGGTCAGTAGATAAATCAGTTAGAAAAAGGTCTGGTAGAGAAAGGACAGATAGAAAAAGGTAAATAAAATTCCTTTTGTGTAAAGTAGATGTAAAAGGAAAAAAGAACACGCATAACCATTTTTGTATCAGTGTTTAGGAAGTTGTTCTAACGGCTATCTAACATGTTAATGAAGCAAGTATGGGGATCGATTTTTTTCGTTATTGTATTTGTATGGTAATTTGTAGTAGGTATCGAAAGATCTTGTGAAAGAAAGCGTCCAGCAGAGTATAAAATATAATCGATTTTCCTTGTTTAAGCAGAGGGGATTAGTAATTTGAGATTTTGTATGCGTTAAAGAACGCTCAGTAAGACGCTAGGAGACGAGTAATGAAAATATAACGAGGAAGGAGATTTATAGGACGCATGGATTGATGAAGAGAGCTTTATACTTTTATAAGAAATGTTTCTAGTGTGTTGTGTTTTTGGGGTTTCTTTAATTTCGTAAGTTAAAATAATTATTGTTAAATGAAATTTAAAACTACAATTTTTTTAAATTTAAAATCATGTAAAATGTAGATTAATATTTCCTTTAGATTTTTTTTTCTATTACAAATTTAACAATATCCACTGATTTATATAGTTCTATTACTCAGGATACTCTATAAGAATCATATATAGGTTGAGAATTTATTCTAGCTCCTACTATTTATTTGTTAAATACAATTAATGCAATAGCACTCAGACAAATCAAATATTTAAGTTTAAACAACTGATGACTAATGGCTTTAATTCAACGCATAATAAGAAAGTGAGCTATGCATTTGTCCAATATAACAACATGTCTCTCATAATTTTACATTTATTACCTTTGAATCTGCTTACGATACATCAGCAAGATTTAGAAGGTGTAATAGATCTAATAGGACCGTTTAATTCCCTTACATCAGTTTTTGCTCTATCAAATTAATAGACTCCTCTTTTTCGTTAAACAATAGAACCTACAATAGAAATCAATTAGAATTATGACGATATCAGCAATTAATAGACACTCAATTCACCACGTTAACGGTTCAATTAAAGTAATACACCACAATTAAAGAGTCGGTCTTTGAGAAAGGAGTTTTGACTGGTCAACTAAAAAGTTTTCGACAATCATTTAAAAGAGAGATCTTAAACAATAGTTAATACATGACATAATAACTGTTCTCCTCCTCTTATCTATGAATACTACTGAAATCAAGTTAAGCACCTTGCCTGGTCGCCTGATAATTTTCAAATAAGTATATAGTGTAAGAACTGTAGTAAATTGGGAAATAAACTACATCAAGAATAATATATAAAGGTACATTGTCTTACCTTACCTTCCCCCCTTTTTTAATGACTACCCACATTTCCACTACACCTTACTTACCAGAATACTAAATACTAGCTCTAATAAATAGGCTATATTGTACAGTGATAGAATCTGGTCATTTTTTAATTAAATTTTCACACTCAAGTAGGTCCCCTATGCATCAATACCAGTACAACTACTAACTGTACCTGAAAGAAAAATACATTACCGCGGTATGATCTTACTTAATTATATGAAGATGAGATTATACGACACCGCCTACGCTTGATACTCCGTCGACTTAGCCCAGATTTAAATATAAAGCTGTCATCACAAATTAAATCTCCGCCTCTGGGTTACCTGAAAGTATAATAGTCTCCACAGCTCTCCTGTCCACTTCCCTCCCTCCTCTCGCCCCCTTTGGAGCCCCCGCTTCCTCCCTCCCTCATCCCTTCAGGAAATACAATTTAGACTTTCATAAAATTGATCCTAAAACAAAATCACATCTTATGTCTGGCCAAAGATGTCCTTACGTCCCGCTGTATGAAGAGATGATGACGAGAGGAAACATACCTTTTACTAATCAAAACTTGTATCTGATAAACTTTACCTCCATTATATTGACAGGAATATCAGGACGTGATTTTAAAACGGCTGGCTGAATTCTTTCAACAGTGAATCCTAATGGAGACCCCGCCTAAGGTGTTGTGTCGCACAACTGAGAGACGCCAGGTCTTCAGAGTAAGAAAGGAGTAGGACGGGAGTAAGGCTATTAAGGGAATGTTATAAAGTTATTCACTAATAATATATAGATATCCCTACCTGAGAGAATTTTTTGAGTGTTTCGACGTGTCTCCAATGAATTCTGTTGAAAAGGGGTGGTTGTTTTCGCGAAATCAAATGAAAATATGAAAAAATAGCATTTTTCTTATTTCAATTTAATTTTAAATATAATTTACTTCTCTTCTTGTAAGTTATCCAAAGCCTAATTGTACGATTTTGTGGCAAATAAAGTTGACAAATTATATTCAACATAAACATTTCCATTTTCTTGACCAAATGTACCAAGTATGAATTTTTAAATCAGGTCATAATGAGTTATATAATCTGAGTCAAAGGTAAATAATTTAAACACTTGGTACAAAATAGGCAAGATAGGTTTTCCATTATTTTATAGGAAAGCAATTGTAATGTTGGACTTGTAATATTATTTTCCTATTAATGTATTTATTTATAAAACACGTGTACCTTTGGACTTAACAGTTTAGTTGTTCCACATTTATAGTTAATCACTATTAATTACTACCTTGTTTTAAAAACGATCAGAAACATCATAAAATTAAATATGCCTGACTCATTATTTATCCCCTCCTAATATATATATTATATATAATATATAAATATATATAATATATATATATTATAATACTATAGTATATAATATATATATATAATAATTTATATATTAAATATATATATTAATATTATTATATATTATATAATATATAATATTAATAATAGCTATATAATATATACTACTATATTATATAATAATATATATATATATATATATATATATTATTATAATATATTAATATATATATATGTATGTGTATGTGTGTGTGTTTAGTGTCTGTGATTTAGTTGTTAGTGGAAGCGTGTGTGTAAGATAGTATTGAAATGGAAAGTGGAAGCATTGATTAATGAGTTATATTTTATGATCTTATTATGCTGACGTGAGTAAGTTCCTCTTGGTGTGGTAAGCATTATGTTAGATGGTTGATCTGGCCTATGTCTCGTGGCGCAAACAAATTGTCCGATGTATTAAATATTTTTCAGGATTATAATGATTGGATTGAATTGGGTAAACGGGTGAAATGAATGTATGAAGTGGTAGATAGAAAGTATTAGTGAGATAGATATATACTGCTTAATATATATAGAGAGATATAGAATTAAGTCTGGAAATCTTTTAGGGTCTTAACATGAAGGGTTTGTTGTTACTGTGGTTATGTATACTTAGTGAGCTTATGGTTTTGGACTAAGAGGTATATGATCTAAAGTACAATGTGTGTTCAGATGGACAATCTATAAGTGAAATAAAGATGTGAGAAGAATTGATAAAATGAAGGAATGAACGTATTAGAGAGTTTGTGGTATTGAAGAAAGGAAAGGGTAAATAGAAGAAGAATCAAAAAAGTGCGTTCGTGAAGCTGGTTTGCGATCATCGTGAGATGGAGTGATAAGTCGTCATGGTAAGAAAGATAGATATACGGTGAGTGTGCCTGCGGAATTCGACCTGGATATAGAGAGAGAGATGATTCAGTAAGGAATGCCTGGAGGAGAGAAATGTTGAGTTTGGCAGAGACGAGAAAGGGGCATAACAGGGGTGAGTGGCGGAGTTTTGTGAGGGGGTATGGTTGTCGCCGCCACACTGGGCCAGATACCGGACCACCCGCGGAGAGAGTTCCGTGAACGCAGTGGATCCGGTCGGGGTGAAATGCTACGAGTTATCAACTAAAAGGTATACAGGGGGCGGTAAAGGCTGGGCTTTTCTTTCGACTTGTGTCATATTATTCTATTACTTTCTGTTTTCCAGTGCATGCTACGCACCTTACCACCAGTCTTGGGGAGAAGAAGGTAGATGATAATATTATAATATAATACTATATATATATAAATATATTATTATAATATATACTATATTATAAATAATATATATATAATATACTATTTATAATAATATTATATTATATATATATTATATATATATATATATAATATATATATTATAATAGTATTAATATATATATAATAATAATATATATATAATATAATATAATGTATATATATATATATTATATTATATATATTGAATCTGATAATAGTCTGGTTTTCGAAAGCAAGACATTCAGAATAACGAAAAAGCTTATTTAAAGCATACCAAAATCCTGACTGGGTGATGGAGCCCCTCCCAATTCCAGCCCGTATTTTGCCGTAAATTTTTTATGGATTTATCCTCTCTAAATGTGTGTTTATTAATTATAATCATATAATATATATATATATATACTATATATGATAGTATATATAATATAATATTATATGATATAACAACATAATACATATATATATCTACTCATATATTATATATATATAATATATATATATATATATATTATATAGTACTATATATATCTATATATATAAATATATATATATATAGTATTATATACTATATATATATATTATTATATATATTCTATAATCATCATATATATAATATATTACCTATAATATAATATATATATTCATATATACTATATATATACATATGTATCAGTATTTAAAATTTTAATTCTTTTTTTTTTTTAAGCTGTTGTTATTATTGATAAGAATAATTATAACTCTGTAATAATAATATCATTAGGTTATTTATAAAAATATCATGTAAATATTTATTTTATGAATTTGCAATATAAAAACGTGTTTATTTTATTCATAATTTTTTTTGGTGTTATTATTATTATTATGTTGCAATATCGTTTTTGAATACTAAGACATTGGCTAAGAAAAAAAAAAAAATGATAGCTATTCAATATGCAAAAAAAACATATACCACTTCTCAAGGAATAATAATAATAATATAATAATATAAATATAATAATAATAATATATTAAATTTCAAGATATTAAGGAATATATGATAATAGCGATATTTGAAAATTAACTTAACTGAGAATAGATTGTTTTTTGGTTGTTTGCAATCATGAAGGCAGGGTTTGTGTAAATATGCAGTAGTTACTAACCCGAGGTGTACAGAACATATATAATAGTAAAATTTAGGATATATATATCATATATATAATATATATATATTATATTATATATATATATATATATATTATATATAAGTATATAAATAATATATAATATATATATTATATTATATATATATATATATATAATATATATATATATATATATATTATATAATATATATATATATATATAATATATATATATATATAATATATATATATATTATATAAATATATAATATATATATATATATATATATATATATATATATATATATATTCAGTATGGGTTGTCAAATTTGTGAAATGTTGCACAATATTTAATTGTGCCAATATATTTATATAGAGTAGACTTTGATTAATTAATATATATATATACTATATATATATATAATATATAATAATATTATATATATTATAATATATATATTAATATAATATATATACAACATAATTACTCATATAAGCCCAAGACAGACAAACCAAAAAGATGCGACAAAAGAAAATTAAATAATATATATATATATATCATATATATATATAATCGCTAGTAAAACCTATTTTTATAGACCAAATCAAAATATACACAAATTTCGGAATAACATTTAATTTTATTATTAAATACAGTACGGTATCTCATCGATGTGAAAAGGTTTGTTGATGGAAGTTATTATTTTTTCCCTTTTTGTATGTTTTTCTTTTAATTGACACATTTATATATAACACGTGGTAAGGTTTTTATTTGTATATTTAGTTTTCCATCTATTAGTGTTGCTTAAAAATCTATTTCGACTTTCATGTCTGAATTTTTCTAGGTTTGGTTATAGGTTATTAAATTCCTGAAGAGTTTGTCCTGGAGGAGATTTTAGTCAAAATTTGTTTGGTTTTCAGTGTATGACGAAAGGTGTGTTTAAAAAACACAAATAAAATGGAATAGTTTTGGGGGAAAACTACTTACTTTGGACGGTTTTAGAAAGTTGTTTTTTTTATTCTTTCAGATTTGTATGCAAGATGTTGAAAATGTTATATTAACAATACTATATAGTTTTTGATAACCAATTTTGCAAAACAAAGATTGGCATTCTTAAAATAAATTCTTCATCCTACAGTTTCGGTTGTGAGAATTATTTCTAAATACTTGCAGATAATTTCACGTTACTACTTAAAACATTTTATGGATATTTTTTTTATGTACAAGGTCAAACAATTTAATAGACTTTCATTACTTATGACTATAATCTTAAAGTTTCAGAGAATATTTTTAACCAATATTAATACATTGTTTTCTTTAAGATGAAAAAGTGAGACTTAAAGAAATGCTATCCTTTATTTTGTTGAATTTTATCTACTAGTAAATATGATTACTATTAACAGATTTTTACTAAGTCTTATGAATACCGAAATTTTTGTTAGGGTTGGAAGAATGTATAGTTTTTGTTTCATATTAACTTGTATTGAGGATTGAAAATGCGGTGGTGGTGGAATTTGAATTGAATGGTGTTATTAAGTTTGGTAAAATTAAAATACTTTTATTCAAAATCAAGTAAACTACATATTAGAGATAAAAAATTAGACATTTAGAAAATACGCATAAATTATTTAATAATAGTATATTGAAGGGAGATATAAAGTATGTGTGGTTGTTGATTCGATGTCTCTAATCTGAACTTCGTAAAGGTCACAAGGACCAATAACATAAAGGCAAGCTCCATCCTTTTTTTTCTTTTTTAAATGTTCTCGTGTAATTCCTTGGTTAAATTTTGCTAATATTTTGAACAGGAGGTACATATTAGGGCTATAAATAAGGGTGGCAAGTGTACATTCTTAATTTGTTTGATGTGTCCATTATATTTAGAAAGTAATATTTTAAGAGATATCACAAGCTGAACCTAATGAATATAATATATATTATAATATATATATATATAATTATATAATATTATAATATATAATATATATATATATATATATATATATATAATATATATGATATATATTTATATATTTTAATTAATATATATATATATATATATATATATATATATATATATATATATATATTATATATATATATATATATATATATATATAATATATATATATATATATATATATATATATATATATACTAGTCTACTTTCGAAACTGTGTAGTTGAGTATTATTCAAATATGTGCCTT
>JABUQX010131524.1:0-24485 GCA_015478945.1 Trachelipus rathkii
CGATGAATTGGGTGGGCATGTCTAAAGAGCAGAGAAGGTTGGCTTATAAGCAGTGGATGGAGGTGATTAAAGAAGAACATGATCTGATTGAGGATAATGACTTTTCTGACACAAATCCTCGATAAATAAGATATATATATTCTCAAAAGGAAACCTTATAGTTTTAGAAAAATATATTTTTATACAAAGAATGGTTCATTTCTTAAGTAAAAAGAAAGAATAAAAAAGTTTATTTATTTTTTTGTTAATTTAATTTAAAGAAAGGAAATTTTTATTTTTCTTGATGTAAAGAGTTAAAATATTATGTTGTTTTCGCTTCGCAACCAAGAGAGCCGGTTCATATTTTCATATTTTGGGAGTTCAAGTCCCACATTTGTACTTTTCATTCCTCTACGAGCCTTTTTCCTATTCCTCTTAGAGGTAATTTAAGGGGGGGGTTCAATTTTAGCAGGGAGGGATGTAAAGGGGACTGTTTTTAGGTGTCCTTCTTGAAAGTGCATATGTCTCTCTTAGGAAAGTGCATAACAAACTGGAACCAAATTCCAGAGTTATAATAGTTATATTTTATAATCATGAGTGTCATTACTTATTTATTATTTATTCTGTAGACATTCCCAAACTTGTTTAAATGAGAATCATACTAATAGATATATTGTTTCCAGAAAACTAAGAGTTATCTTAATTTGTTCTTTTGTAATTAATTATCTCTGTTGCTGTTAAGTAAAATTCTCTATTCATATAAAACTCACCTGAAAGAATTTATTATATATTTTCAAATCAAACACTTTTGATGAGTTCTCAATAAACCTTCGGTTGATGTGTTTCCTGAAGTGTTCGTTCTGTCTGAAGTTTTCACGTAGTTCATCGAATTTCTCTTCAAGGTGTGTATTCCATTTAAATACTTAAATTATAATAATTTAACTGTAACTACTAAAGTAATACATAGAAGAATAAATTAAATATTAAAATCATATCAACTAAAGTAAATAATACATAAAGCGTAAAACATGCCAAACATTATAAAAAGCATTTTTGCAGATTCATGCACTGTAGGTCGGAGAAACTATTGCAGTGAGAATTGAATGACCAGATACTTTCCCCTCACTGGAGTTTTATTAAATTAAAACAGGGTATGTGTCAAACTAAGATTAATATAATACATTAAGAATGATAAAGAATAAAATAACTAACTTACGTTTTGTTATTTAGGGAGCCAATATTGGGACCTAAACTTGAAGCCAATATTGGGACCTAAACTTGAAGCCAATATTGGGAGTTAAAGCTTTTCCAGTACCGGGTCATAAGACTGGCTGTTCCGGTATTGGGTTGGTCATCTTGCACTACTTTGACTTGCTTTGTAGAAGAATCTTTAGAAATCTCGTCACTACCATTGATAAAGAAATCCTATTTACGAATCCACATCTAACTACTACTTACCTTGTTTAAATCTTGAGTTCTTCAGTTGTGTTGCACAACTTGATTGATTGCCAAAGATAAGTACCTGATTTTGAGTGTATAAACACGTCCAACACACCACATATATGCTTGGTGTCTAATCATTCTTGTTTGTCCAAACCTTGAACCGGTTTCTCGCGATATCCGTTGCATTATTTTAGAGGAATCTACCTCTGTTTAATTATAGTTTTACTAGTGACCATTGTCCAGGTCCTTATATGTTCTTTAATTAGTATACTTTATATTATTGATCTCCGAATTAATTTTATACATTGTGACCATTGTCAAGGTCCGTTCTAAATTTATTAATTTATTATATTACTATGTACTGAAATCCTTAAGGGATTTATACTTGTGGATTATAACCCACTTTGTATCCGTGTCCAGGATACCTTAATATTAGAAGTTAAATTTAGTAAAGCTTGTTCGGTACAACCTCTTTTCTTTCACCTTCCATTTATTTCTTTTATTTCTTTATAATATAATTTTGTTATTCTTAATCTTCATAAGTCATCTTTAGTAAAGAGTCGTCTGTAGTCTTAAATCATAAAAGTGCGTCATAGATGTCAACATCATTCTCAAGGCTTTGCTGCTGTCCGTGCAAAACCTCGGGTCCTGTGAAGTTACCCTACTGCTAGGCATACCTATACTTCACTCTCCTATCCGGATGTACCTTTTTCTGGTTTCAAACGACGTATTCTCAAGCTTTCTGAAGAATCTGCTGACGCTTTGAAAGACGACTAAAGGTATTTGTTACTTATTATACCTCATATTTCAAGTTCTAGTATTTTTCTATTATTTCTCTTTTCTTTACTAACGTTCGGGAAGTTGCGTGGATTTATCCCCGTCACTTCCCGTTATATATATATATATATATATATATATATATATATATATATTACAATTTAAAAGATTTTTAGAAACATATATATATTTATATATATATATATATTAATATATATATAGGGCCGTAACCAAAAATATTTTTTTCGTTTTTTTTATTAAAGAATTAGTATATATATATATATATATATATAATATATATATATATATATATATAATATATATATAATATATAATATATATATATATATATATATATATATATATATTACTTCAATAAAAAGGGCAGGGTCCAAATTATTTGTTTTCGGGCTGAAGCCATTTCAACCCCCAAAGATGGACATAAAATTCTTAAATTTTTGCGCCAACTATTTGATAGGGAAAAGAAGCAAACTGATAGCTTTTTTCTGAAACTCTTAAATGTCGTTTCTCAGAGTGTTTTTCTGTGTTCTGTAGTCATTGTTTCGAATTTTCATATTCTCCAAACCCATGTTTTTGACATTTTTTTAGCTTCAACTTCTACAATTTTTTCGAAATGACTCAAACCTTGAACAATATGCATGAGCATTACCACTACAAAATTGCACGAAATTAAAGTTTATTGGATTTTTTAAAATTTGTGCTTTGCAAATGTCAAAATTCAAATCCCACTTTTTTGGTTTTATTTAAAGTGAAAAATTGAGATAACTTTTTTTCTTCTCATTCGATCTGGTTGAAATTTCAGAGCATATGTAGTCCGATATTTTGGAAAAAATTTTTAATTTTTTTCTTTTGAGTATACAAAAATAATTAATCTAAAGTAAAAAGATGTCATCCCACCGCATATAAGCTCGCGAAAAATTTGATTGTTGAATGGGATAAGATAAAAAAAATAAATATCACTTTTCCAAAAAAAAAACATTTTTGGAAAAGTGAAATAGTTTGATATATCTTTTTTTCTACTTGTCCGATCACATCAAATTTTCAGGCTTGTATAGCCGAGCAAGATACATCTTTACTTAGATAATTGTTTTGTATACTCAGAAAATAAATTTCAAAATTTTCCAAAAAAAATTTGTTGAAAATTTGTTCCAAGAACAATCACAAAACTACTGCATATACAAAGAAAATATCTAAATAAAAATTGTGCATCTCCCAAGACTGCATATGCTCTTACAATTTCATCCAGATCGCATGAAGCAGAAAGAAGTATCGTAATTTTTATTTAAAACCAATATGAAGTGGGTTTTGAATTTTGACATTGCTGAGCACAAATTTAAAAAATCAAAAAAAAAAATTTCGTGCATTTTGTAGGTAATGAACCCATCAAAGTATATTTCAAGTATGAAGTCATTTCGAAATAAATTGTAAAAGTTGAAATCGAAAAATGTCCAAAACATAGGTTTGAAAAAAATGAAAAATGTAAATAAAAATAACAGAACAAAAAAAAAAAACTCGAAAACGACGTTTTAGTGTCAGAAAAAACAAAAATTTTTTTTTTTTTCATATAAAAATTAGATGAAAATTAAGAATTTTATGTCCATTTTTAGGGGGGGGGGGTGAAAATTGGGCTCAGTCCGAAGCAAATATAACATTGACAGTAATGTAACATTAATAGTAATTTGAAAATAAAAATTAAAGATATCATTTTCTTCATATAAAAATTTCTTAATTTTATCTCTTAACAACAAAATGATTGATAACTTCCTTCGTTTATATTGTGCAGCTACGATGAACACTCATTAAAGCTAGTTCTGTTAGGCTTTCTTCTCCTGTAGAATTGAAAAAAGTATGTTTTGAGCCTTTTTCAGAGTAGAGAAATATTTTTTTGAAGTTCACGTTTATATATATATATATATATATATATATATATATATATATATATATATATATATATATATATATATATAATATAATATATATATATATATAATATATATATATATATAAAGGGGGTGTGAATATCCCCCTTTTTTCTTTTTTTTTCTTTTTGTTTGTTTTTTAAGTGTTTTGGAATGGAGTTATATTTTTTATGGTTATTCACGTTATTACCCATCCATCGTTCATACTATTTGCTTCATTTATGGAAACAATTAAATTAATAGATTGTTATTACTAATATATAAAATCTATATTCCAGCCTTAGTTTCTTAGTATGTTTAATGATAAATTTATGTTTCATTTATAATATGATAAAAATGAATGTGTCCCACATAATTTGTATTGGACACCATTACCATTCCTATTGAGTTCCCATGCTCTGTTGTTTACCGATGATTCCTGTATAAATATACAAGGACTCCTCAGGTTAGTGATTAAATAAATTTAAGTTCATAATAAATGCATGGCTGGCTAAATGCTTTATAATATAAATGCTAAAACGCTTTTAAGATATTAAAGATTTTATCCAAATAAATTTCCCAATATTCCAGTTGCTCCCGCGCTGTATCGTCAATCCCAGTCAAATCCTTCAGTTCCCTTTTTAGAAGTAGAACCCCTCTCAGTACGGCTTACCAGACCAGGGTATGTATTACCTAAAGAGAAAGATAAAAGTTAATATTAAGTTTCTAAATATATAATGAATAAAAATAAATAATTTAAAAAATAAAAAAGAAAACTGGTGAACTCATAACTCACTTTGTTTATGTTTTAATAAAGTGAAAACTGGTGAAAGCATAACTCTTTGTTTTATGTTTTCCCCAGGGTTCTATTTTGTGGAGAAATTTTCTATTTTGTAGTGGAATCTTCTATTTTGTGGAGATTTTCTATTTTGTAGTGGAAAAATTCTATTTCGTGGATGAAGTTTCTATCTGCCAATGCTGATCTTTTGATAAGCTTCTTTGTGAAAAAGCTTTCTAACCATAATTCCTCTGTTGAGGATTTTGTTACCCACAAACGTTGAACTCTCCCAAAGATTACTAATACTTCCCAACTCGTGGTGTCAAATAATCTAATTGTGAGACGTGGAAAAAGTTAAGTGCAGAAACATTACTGTAATAAAAGCGCTGAACTTTTATAAACACTTATTATTATTTACGTTGGAATACTTACTTAAACCGTTAAACGACTTGTTTGTACAGTTTATAGATTATTGTATTGATTAAAATATATTTTCCCATTTAATCCCCCTGTTTCTCGAACTGTCTTATCATTGTTACTTTCCTTAACAAAAATTACTAACCACCTGGGTTTCATATTTAAACTAGGGTGTAGTTTTATACACATTTGTCTAGCTGGCTAATGTAATGAAAAGTTTTTATGATTTTGTTGTAAATGTAAAAGTGTGCACAAGATCTGTAAATATTAATCAATTAAAATTAAAAACTAACTGGGTGTTAATTAACCCCTTTCTAAGTTCATTAATTAGATATAAATGTAAAGGCGAAAGTTATGTTTGGATGAGCCGTTCACCTCCGAAATGTCTACCTAGGGTGACGTGATGAATGAGAGGCTAGGTCCCAGAGACAAATACCTCCGTTTGCTAAAGCTGATTCCGGATTTGGAGAAGAGGGGTATTGCGAAGATATCTGCTGCTCCTCTGCTCTTCTCTTAGTATGGTTCAGGTAAATAACTATTAATTGTTACCTGACTTTAAAATACCTTCATAGTAATTCATTCTTAAGTTTTAATACAATATAATTATGAATCCATTTAACGATTAAGGTTTCATTAATAATCCTAATCCCGTATATTTTATATATAAATAATCTATATATATAATATATATACAATATTTATATATATATATATATATATATATATATTATATATATATATATATATATATATATATATATATATATATATATATATAAGGTAGTAACATTCCGTTTTATAAGGGTCATCCGTATTTCTAGACCATTCTACAAATATTGGTGATCCTGGAATTACTCTCCCTTACATAGCCTCATTAAATGGCGCCCGAACAGGGACCTAGTGTTCTTGCTCGTCGCGTTGCATTTTTTGAGTAGATTTGTGACTTGGTTCACACTTTCGTCTCTTGGATTTTCTGTAATCCGCTGGTTTTCCGTACAGTTCCAACAGTTCGAGAAAAATATCTATTTAGTCCTTTGTTTTCCCTTCAATATTTAATTAAAAATCTTGGCTGATACTCATAATAGAGACACTGCAGATCCAAAAGGACATAACCATCCTTGAAAAAAAAAAAAATTAAAGAAATAAAATAATCAAAAAATGCAAAAATACGAAGCGCATACGTATGCTTCCCCAATCGTTGACTATTCTCGTAATAGTTATTCGCCAGAAAGACATAGGGGTGTAAATCTGTTACAACGACATGATATCAATGTCATAAGTCCAGTAAAAAAATTATTAAATCCCCCTAAAGCTCCTAGTTTTTCGAGAATACCTAGACATAATAATAATGTACCCTTGTATGCTAATCATAATCCTCAGTGTACTGATTCATCTGCCCAGAAAGGTCATAATCTGATAAAAGAAATTACAAATCTTCTAAACCAGTTATCTGAAAGCTTAACCCTCACGTTTCCGACTTGGGTACTTTAGTTCCCAACCCCATATATGTATTCAAATTTTTCAAACTTTTTTTTAATAATTTTTTTTGTCCTTCCAGGTATTCCTCCAATAAGGGTTGAACTTGAGAATGATGCACTACCCCCAAAAAAATAACAAAACGAAACTTAGAAAAATTGAATCGAAAATTGATTGGGAACGATAGTACCCAAGCCGGAGATGCGCGCGACCAAACGAAATTTTTTAAATTAATATAAAAGTCTAATAATAGAAGTTGAAAACATGTGTTTTCCTACAGTAATGCATAATTACTGTACGAAAACATTGTAAATGTGTGTTTTTTTTTAAATTTTGAAAAATTTTGAATTTTTTTGAATTTGAATTTTTTTATTGTCTTTTTCAGGAAAGTTTTGTGAAAAAAATTGAAATTTTATAAACATTTAAAAACCTAAGTGAAAACATTGATTTATTGTGATAAAACTGTGAAAATTTGCAAACATTTACCGTTTTCATAATAAACTTATAACTTAAAATTTAATTAAAATACAAACCAAAAATGTCACCTAAGAAGGTAACATTTATATTTTGATATTACCTACAAAATAAATCTTTTTCCATTTTTATCATGTGTTTTATAATTCATATTTATTGCCAACATATATTTCATTATAATATAACCTACAAAAAAGTTTTTTCATTTCTATCATATATTTTATAATTCATATTTATTGCCAACAGCGTACTGGTGAGGAAAATGAAGAAAATAGAGGTTCTTCAAAGAAACAACGCCTTCATCAAGAGACAACACCACGGAAAAGCCCACGGAGGCCAAGGATTTCTTCCTCAATGTTTTATGTAAGTATTGTACTGAAAGTTTTTCAAACGTTGTTATTCATTACATTGCATTGGAACTTACAAGTGTTTTTGTTTTTAGCCTTCAAGACCTGGCCCATCAGCATCGTCTGCTAGCGCTTCGAAGACCGTCGCATCAAGCTCCTCTTCAAGGCCGCAACGTAGCAAAATTTTGAATCGGCACGATTATGTAAGTATTTCATGTAATCTGATTAAAAACTTTTATAATGCGATCACTTCTATACAGAGGTATTTATGAAACCTTTCTTTTTCAGATTTCACCAAGTAAACCAAGCTCTTCAGCTGGACCCTCTACAGCTGAACCCTCTACAGCTGAACCCTCTACAGCTGAACCCTCTACAGCTATTCAGCGAAGAAGAGTTATTGACTTAGAAAGTCAGGTTGAAATGATGAATATAAGTGACTCCGACGATGATTACGTTGAGGAGTCATCTGATTCTGAAACTGACATTGATAGCGAGGTGGACCAAGCTATCCACTTTCCTCTTGAACCAGACCTGGGTAGGGAAGAAGAGGAAGCTGACAGGCCTGATGCCGAGCAGCCTGCTGACGATGCTGACGATGCTGAAGAAGAGCAATACTACAAAGCTAGGTCCGGCTATGTGTGGACCAATAAGGAGCCGGCACCTGCTAGAACCAGGGCCAGAAACATTTTCAATCAAACTGCGCAACTAAAGAACCTAGCAGCACGGGCGGAAACTCCCTTGCAATGTTTTGAGGCGTACATGCAGGCCGACATAATTGACACCATTATCAAATAGGAACATTACAACTGATCGATATTATACATCTGTCGATCTTGCGACAAAGTTGTATGAAAAGGATCTGACGTTAGTCGGAACGATCAACACCAATAGGGTCCATTTACCACCAGTAATAAAGGACATCACAGGTCGAGAGCAATACTCGACCATGTTCATCACTTCTAAAAAGGCACCAGCAAGAGTAACTGTACCCATATTATTATGTTCATATGCCAAAAAACTAAAACCAGCGAAAAATGTACTACTATCAACAACACATACGCGCTTCAAGGTACATGAAACATATAAAGGTAAAGAAAATGAAAAGAAAATTCCAGAGATTATAGAATTTTATAATGCTACAATGGGTGCGGTTGATACTGCTGACCAGATGGTCCGCAAATATTCCACCAGAAGGGGAACAAGACGATGGCCCTTATCATGGTTTTTTTCTATTCTAGACATCTGCACTTTAAATTCATACATCATATATGGCATGAAGGATGCGGCGACTATGAATGCTATCAAAAAGAGAAAAAAAAGTATTAGGGTAAAATATATGCGTTCACTAGCAATTGACCTTATCAAGCCAAATTCCTTAGAACGGCTAAACCTTAGAACTATCAACATCAAAATAAGAACTAACATCATCGATTGTTTCGGATTACAACCAGACGAACAACGTCAACAGGAAAATGTTGAATTAGCAAAGGAAAGATGCAGGATTTGCTACAGAGAAGCCAAAGGAACGTTTGAAAAGCAAAATGTCACCAAATCAAAGTCGCACTGCAATGAATGTAAAATGCCCTGCTGCCCAAGCCCATCGGCAGGCGAGCAATTTAGTATGTTTAAGGATTGCAAAAGCCTAATTTATTTTCTGGCTTTTTTTTCAATATATATATATAATATATATACTTTATTTATATATATATATATATATATTATATATAGCTATACTATATATGATATATTATATATATATATATATTATATATATATATAGATTATATATATATATATATATATATATATATATAATATAATATATATAATACAACTATAGTATATATAAAGATTTTGTAAGAAATTAAAAAAAGAAAAAATAATTTTTTACACTTTTTTCATATATATATATATATTATATATATTATAATATATATATAACTATATATATATAGTATATATAATATATATGATATATATATAATTTGTAGAAAAAACAGAAATTTATATATATATATAAAACTCCTTCAACTGATAACGAATTTCAAAAGGAATTTAAATTTGGTTTGCCATTTATTCAGCTCCAACTCATGATAGGAAACGTATATATAATATATATATATAACTATATATATATATATATAATATATATATATATAATAAATAATATATATATATATATATATATATATATATATATATATAATAATATATGGTATATGTACACTAAGGTAGAATTAAATCGATGGTAGACCGCATACAATGTGTAGCACGTTTTATTTTTTATAAATAAATCTTTTTTTTATTAAACATATTTTTTAATCACCACATTTTGTATATTTTTTAAATGGAAATATATATAATCAATAATGCACCCCAATTTTGGTTGAAAAAAATTACTTAAAAAAAGGACCGTTTTGTAGGTCATATAAATTTTTTTTACATGCCCTTTGGTCTATATTCACAAAAGTATATTCCATAGTACAAATTAAGCAATATATGTAACAAATTTAAAACAATTTCGCTGAATATTTTTTTTTTTTAAATCATTTTTAATGTAACCATAGAAAAATTTAGCAAAAATTATAGACAAAGTGAAAAAAATCTTAAACTAAAAATAATAAAATAAAATTTTACAAAATCACTAGAAACTATCTGGAAAAGGACTGAATTCTACCCGTAACCAAAAAAGTTAATAAAGTAAAGGAACGCTCGAGAAAATGGCTTGGGTACAAAGTTCCCAAGTCGACCGCCGACTGTGGGCCTGCAAGCAATGCCGGGAACTGGAGGGTTAAAAAATCATGATTTTTTTTTTTTTTTAGACCACTTACTTTTCTAAATAATAATTAATCCTAGTATTACCTTAATTAATGATAAGTTATATTTTCGATCTACATAATATTAATTCAATCAATGTTGTTTCAAGAGTCATTTTTAAGTAAAGAATTGAATGATTAGAGTACTCAGATAATTATACAGTATATAAAGAACTATATATATATATAGTATAATATATAGTAATGATATATATATATATATGTATGATATATATATTATATATATTATATAGTTATATATATATATATATATATATTTAATATATATTATATATATATATTATATATATATATATATATAGTATATATATATATATAATAATTTAAATAACTTAATAAAACTAAATATATTATATTTTACCCAAACTTATTATTAATTAGGCAATAATTAGGATTATTAACTAATTTTATAAAATAATATTAAAAAAAGCAATTTGTGTCTAAAAAAATAAAAAAATAAAAAATCTCAAAAAATCAAAAATATCCCCAACCCCGTTTTAGAGTATTAAAGCTACCCGTTCGAGTGTGAAAATATTGTTTCATATTTAAAGTTTTCGAAAGTATAGAGTCGAAGGTCATTTTATCATGACAGTCGTTCCTCGTAGAATGCGGTCTTATAGAACGCGATCTTGCTATAACGCGGTTGGCAAAAAGATAATAAAAAGAAAAATTAAAATTACAAATTACAAAAAATAAATTAAAATTCTGTAATAAATATGTTAAAAGAAAAAAATTAAAATTAATTGCAAAAAATAAAATAAAAATAATACATAATATATGTTAAGATAATGAAATGAAAAGAAAAAAAAAAAGAAATTTTGGGTGTAGATAAAAAGGCAAAAGCGTCAATAACCGATAACGATGTATTTCTCAAAAGCAGCCAATACAACCAACAGATTCTGGACTGCCTTCATCTTTTACACCTTCAACTTCATTACAATTTGAAAGAAAACTATTTTGTGCTCAATTGGCTAAACTTTTAAATTTTTATACAGTCATCAGGCTTATTCAATTAAATAATATATAAACATATTGTTATTGACTAGTTATTAGTAGGGATATTTATTACATTACAGTACAGTACTCTACATACCTTAAATGAGCAAAAAAGTTTTTAAGTTTTTTAAATGAAAAAAATATACAATGTTACAACCTTTAAAAAATTTTGGAGATAAATTGTTTTTACTATATTTAAATTGAATAGCCCTGAATGACTGTATAGAAATTTTAAAGTTAGCCAATTGAGCACAAAATTAGTTTCTTCAAATTGTAAATGAAGTTGAAGGGTAAGAGATGAAGGCAGTCCAGAATCTGTAGGTGGTATTGGCTGCTTTTTTTTGAGAAATACATCGTTATCGGTAATTTGACCGCTTTTGCCTTTTTAGCTCACCAAATTTCTTTTTTTTTCTTTTCATTTCATTATCTTAAAATATGTATGGGTTATTTTTTTTTTTTTTTTGCAATTTTAATTTAATTTTTATCTTTTTACATATGTATATTACAGAATTTTTAATTTCATTTTTGTAATTTTGTAATTTTAATTTTCCTTTTTATTATCTTTTGCCAACCGCGGTATAGCAAGATCGCGTTCTACGAGGTAGAAAATTGATATTTGTGAACAAATATCATGATAAAATGAACTTTTGACTCTATACTTTCGAAAACCTTTAAAAATATGAAAAATATTTTCACACTCGAACGGGTACTTTAATACCCTAGAACGGGGTTGGGGATATTTTGATTTTTTTGAGATTTTTTTATTTTTTTTTTATTTTTTAGACACAAAATTTCTTTTAATTATTATTTTTATAAATTAAGTTAATAATCGTTTTTTTTCCTAATTAATTGCTAATTAATAAAACTTTTGATATGATTATGGATTAATTCTAATGTATACCGTAATATATATATTATACTATTATATATACTATATATATATACTATATATAATATACTATATATATATATATATATATATATATATATATATATTATATTATAGTATATATATAATATATTATATATATATAGTATATATATATATACTATATATATATATTTATATATATTATATAGTTTTATATACTGTATAATATCTGAGTACTCTAATTTATTAATTTCTGTTTTAAAAATGAAACATTGATAACAATTGATGAATTTACACTTATTTATGTGATGAAAATATACTTATCATTAATTAGGTAATAGCTAGAATTAATTATTAATTTAGAAAAAAGTGGTCTAAAAAAAAAAAAAATTATGATTTTTTAACCCTCCCGTTCCCGAATTCAAAGGCCCAACGTCCGCGTCGACTTGGGACACTTTTTGTTACCCAACCATTTTTTCTCAGGTTCTTTACTTTATTAACTTTTTTGTTTATACGGTTATGAAATTCAAGTCCTTTTAGAGTGTTTCTAGTGAATTTTTAAAATTTTAATTTATTAATTTTTATTTTTAAAATTTTTTTCACATTTGTCTATGCTTTGTTGCTAAATTTTTCAAAGACCTTCATAAAAATATTAAAAAAAAAAAAACTATACAGCGAAATTTTTTTAAATTTGGTAGATATATTCCTTGATATGTACTAAACAATATACTTATGTGAATATAGACCAAAGGGCATGTAAAAAAAATTTATATGACCTACAAAACGGTCCTTTTTTTAAGTAATTTTTTTCATCCAAAATTGGGGTGCATTATTTATTATATATATTTCCTTTTAAAAAATATACAAAATGGGGTGAATAAAAAGTATATTTAATAAAAAAAGATTTATTTATAAAAATATAAAAAAAATTACATTAATATTCTTTTAATATCCTTTAACTTTACTTATATAGTATATATATAATATATATAATATATATATATATATATATATATATATATATTTATATATATATATATATATATATATCATATATATTATATGATATATATATATATAGTAGTATAATATATATATTATATAATATATATATATATGAAAAAATATAGCAACAAATAATTTTTTAAAATTCTTTGAAATACCTTTACAAAAATATATATATATATATACTATATATATATATATATATATTATATATATATATAATATATATATATATATATCTTATATATATATATATATATATTATATATATATAATATATATATATATATGAAAAAAGTAAAAAAAATAATTTTTTCAATTTTTAAATTTTTTACAAAATATATATATATATATATATATATATATATATATATATATATATATATTATAATATATATATTATATTATATATATATATATATCTAATAATATATTATATATATATTATATAATATGATATATAATATATATATAATATATATAAATAAATATATATATATATATTATATAATGAAAAAAGCCAGAAATAAAATTAGGCTTGCAATCTAAACATACTAAATGCTGCCTGCGATGGCTTGGGCAGCAGGGCATTTTACATTCATTGCAGTGCGACTTTGATTTGGTGACATTTTGCTTTTCAAACGTTCCTTTGGCTTCTCTGTAGCAAATCCTGCATCTTTCCTTTGCTAATTCAACATTTTCCTGTTGACGTTGTTCGTCTGGTTGTAATCCGAAACAATCGATGATGTTAGTTCTTATTTTGATGTTGATAGTTCTAAGGTTTAGCCGTTCTAAGGAATTTGGCTTGATAAGGTCAATTGTTAGTGAACGCATATATTTTACCCTAATACTTTTTTTTCTCTTTTTGATAGCATTCATAGTCGCCGCATCCGTCATGCCATATATGATGTATGAATTTAAAGTGCAGATGTCTAGAATAGAAAAAAACCATGATAAGGCCATCGTCTTGTTCCCCTTCTGGTGGAATATTTGCGGACCATCTGGTCAGCAGTATCAACCGCACCCATTGTAGCATTATAAAATTCTATAATCTCTGGAATTTTCTTTTCATTTTCTTTACCTTTATATGTTTCATGTACCTTGAAGCGCGTATGTGTTGTTGATAGTAGTACATTTTTCGCTGGTTTTAGTTTTTTGGCATATGAACATAATAATATGGGTACAGTTACTCTTGCTGGTGCCTTTTTAGAAGTGATGAACATGGTCGAGTATTGCTCTCGACCTGTGATGTCCTTTATTACTGGTGGTAAATGGACCCTATTGGTGTTGATCATTCCGACTAACGTCAGATCCTTTTCAAACAACTGTACTGTTCTTTATCCTTTAAATCAATCCTCTCAGCAATATAGGCGCGGGCATATTTGTTGGTGTATTTGACAATGGTGTCAATTATGTCGGCCTGCATGTACGCCTCAAAACATTGCAGGGGAGTTTCCGCCCGTGCTGCTAGGTTCTTTAGTTGCGCAGTTTGATTGAAAATGTTTCTGGCCCTGGTTCTAGCAGGTGCCGGCTCCTTATTGGTCCACACATAGCCGGACCTAGCTTTGTAGTATTGCTCTTCTTCAGCATCGTCAGCATCGTCAGCAGGCTGCTCGGCATCAGGCCTGTCAGCTTCCTCTTCTTCCCTACCCAGGTCTGGTTCAAGAGGAAAGTGGATAGCTTGGTCCACCTCGCTATCAATGTCAGTTTCAGAATCAGATGACTCCTCAACGTAATCATCGTCGGAGTCACTTATATTCATCATTTCAACCTGACTTTCTAAGTCAATAACTCTTCTTCGCTGAATAGCTGTAGAGGGTTCAGCTGTAGAGGGTCCAGCTGAAGAGCTTGGTTTACTTGGTGAAATCTGAAAAAGAAAGGTTTCATAAATACCTCTGTATAGAAGTGATCGCATTATAAAAGTTTTTAATCAGATTACATAAAATACTTACATAATCGTGCCGATTCAAAATTTTGCTACGTTGCGGCATTGAAGAGGAGCTTGATGCGACGGTCTTCGAAGCGCTAGCAGACGATGCTGATGGGCCAGGTCTTGAAGGCTAAAAACAAAAACACTTGTAAGTTCCAATGCAATGTAATGAATAACAACGTTTGAAAAACTTTCAGTACAATACTTACATAAAACATTGAGGAAGAAATCCTTGGCCTCCGTGGGCTTTTCCGTGGTGTTGTCTCTTGATGAAGGCGTTGTTTCTTTGAAGAACCTCTATTTTCTTCATTTTCCTCACACCAGTTACGCTGTTTGGTCTAATAAATAATCGAATTAAATAAGAATATATGATAGAAAATGAAAAAACTATTTTGTAGTGTTATAGTTATAATGAAATATAGTGTTGGCAATAAATATAATTATAAATACACATGAATAAAATAATGGAAAAAGATTTATGTTTGTAGGTATTCAAATATAAAGTGTTACATTCTAGGTGACATTTTTGGTTTTATTTAATTAAATTTAATTAAAAGTTTATTAATTGAAAGGTAAAATGTTTGCAATTTTCACAGTTTATCACAAATAAATCAATGTTTTCACTTAGGTTTTTAAATGTTTATAAAATTTCAATTTTTTTCACAAAACTTTCCTGAAAAAGACAATAAAAAAATTCAAATTCAAAAAAATTCAAAATTTTTCAAAATTTAAAAAAAACACAAAAAAAACACATTTACAATGTTTTCGTACAGTAATTATGCATTACTGTAGGAAAACACATGTTTTCAACTTCTATTATTAGACTTTTATATTAATTTAAAAAATTTCGTTTGGTCGCGCGCATCTCCGGCTTGGGTACTATCGTTCCCAATCAATTTTCGATTCAATTTTTCTAAGTTTCGTTTTGTTATTTTTTTTGGGGTAGTGCATCATTCTCAAGTTCAACCCTTATTGGAGGAATACCTGGAAGGACAAAAAAAATTATTAAAAAAAAGTTTGAAAAATTTGAATACATATATGGGGTTGGGAACTAAAGTACCCAAGTCGGAAACGCGAGGGTTAATAAAAAAAAAATACTTAAAAAAATCAGTTGATTTAAATATTTGATCTTTTTTGTGCCAATCCTGCTCTAGAATCTAGACCTGGGGATAAATAAAATTTGTACAGGGTATTATTATTATTATTATATTATTATACTACATATATTAATTATATTATTATATTATTATTATTATATTATTAAAGTTATTATTTATTATTATATTATTATATATTATTATTATATTAAAAGAAATTAACTTAAAAGTAGAAACTACTACAAAACAAAATATTAACTAAAGCTGTTTAAGTAATAAAAACAAAAAATTTTTAAAGATTTTAAGAAATAAGATGTCCATAATTTTCTTACTTAAAATGAATTAATTTGAATTTTGAATGTATGTGGTGTAGTGAAAACAAGTTGCGCTTCTCATGTTGTGGAGTTTAAACGTCGATCTTTATCCTCAAACCACGTATCCCGCTCTGGAAAAAAGCTTTTTAAACTTTGAAGACCCTAGAACTTTTACATAAGTTTGCGTTTCCAGAAGCCCGACTGCAGGCCGGGCGGGCACACAGGCGCACATGCATCGTTACCAGAGCCCGTTTTTGCGCACTTCTACGTCACATAAACGTCACAGTCAGGGCGCCCTTTGTTAAATCCTCGATTTCGGGAATTGATAAACGGGCGGGTTGCGCTGGTTAAACGGAATAGCTTTGTTTACAAACAAAAGTCGTTTTTTACTAAATAATGCTGTCCGGAAATGGCTTGCCAAAGTTTTTTAATGATTTCAGTTTTAGGTTTTATATTAAGGATAACTAATATACTTGTAATCATTTTCCTTAAAGATTAGTACATAATAAGTATTAAGATCCATGGGCTTAGGCAGGATTCCCATTTAAGGGGTTCAATCGGTTAGTGATATATATATATAATATATAATATATATAATATATATATATAAGATATATAATATATATATATATATATATATATATATATATATATATATATATATATAATATATATATATATATATATATAATATTTGTAATATATATATATATATATATATAATATATAACGGTATATATATATAATAATTACCTATATTTTTAAGTATAATTATATATATATATATATATTATATATATATATATATATATATATATATAATATATATATATATATTATAATATTATATATATAATATTTTAAAATAAAGTTTTGTAATTAATATTACTACTTCATTAATCTATATCAATTGATGTATCTTTTCAGTTTTCCACTAATAAACCTTAAATACGTCGTCTGGCAAAATATAAGGTTCAATTTTTTATTTATTTCGCCAAGGTTTAGGGGGGACAAGTGCCCCCTGCCCCCCCCCCCTGTATACGCCATGATAAGAGTTATTGTTTACAATTGCAGCTGATCTGACCGGCTCGCTCGGCCTGTTCCAGCTACTGTCAAATTTTCGCTGTTCTCTGATTGTTAATGTAATTTTTTTCATTCGAAGCGTTTCCAAGTCGATTTTGCACATTGAGCTTGTGGCGTGGCGTCCGGGCTGCAGTCGGGTTTCTGGAAACGCAGCTATAGATATTCCTTTTTTACTTAATAAATTTTTGATCACGCTTATCTCAAATTTTTGGCTTGCAGAAACTAAGACAGCTCACAGTAAGGATTGACAAGATGACAGATACTTCCAGAGAGACACTCCATTTGTTAATCAGACAAGTTTTAAGTAGAAAGTAGCTGCGTTTCCCAGGATACCCGCGTGGCATGCCCGTGTGCAAAATGGGACCTGGGGAAACTGGCTTCGGAATTGAAATTAAAATTACATTAAACTACCACATCAGAGAAACAAGGAGAAGATGTTTGATGTACCAGAAAACGGCCGAGCTGCACCCGGGTTGTGTGGATGTCGAGTCTGTGAGCAATGTCGGTGTAGATCAGGCGAATAGCACCTTAATAACTATGATAGATAGTGCTAGTTTTTAGTTTTTATATGAAGGACGATGAGTAGCTGGTCGATGCTGGGCTTGTTTAGTGTATCACGTTAAGTATAAAAGTTAGACAAAAAGGATATTAAAAGTTGTTTTGGGGCAGAGGTCCATTGTCCGACGAGCAATGTTTGTAAAAAAGATGTGGGTTTGTTACGCAAGCAGTATGCTTGCTGCGACAGCCCGGCTCCCGTTTTATTAATTCCTCGAAATCGGAGGGATTAACAACGCGGGAGCCCTGACTTGTGACAGTTATAGATCTTGAATGTAGAAGGATGCTCAAATGACGAGCTCTGGAAACGAATGCATAGTGTTGCCGCCACCGGGCTGCAGTCGGGCTGTCTGGAAACGCAGCTTATGTAAGGTATAGCTGAAGTCGAAAAGTTCCGGTGGCCGGAAACTTTCAAAGGTTCCGGAAAGTTTTCCGGTTCCGGCTGGAAACAAAAATTCTGGTTCCGGAACATCCCTAATATATATATATATATTATATAAATTATATATAATAGGTATTATATATATATATATACATATATATATATAGTATAGTAAATATATATATATATATATAATAGAAGATTATATATATATATGATATATATATATATAATGATATATATTATATATATAATATATATATAATATAATTAATATATATATATCTATAATATATATAACGTTTATATATATATATATAATATATATATATAATATATAATATATAATATTATATATATAGTATATATAAATATAATATATATCTATATAATTATATATATATATATATATATATATTGAATAGTGATCCACCGATACCATGGTATCGGTATCGGTAAATATGGCGGTATCGGTCGATTTTTGAGGTATTCGGTATCGTAATCAGGTAGAGGGAATTTGAGAGGAAGTAGCATCGGTACTAGGTATCGTAAAATTACTTAGCCAGATCACCTTAACCGATACACACATTATTGCGTCTTGTAAATTGATTTCGATATATAGCTGAATATAGTATATTATATATAATAGTTATATATATATTTTGATATATATATATATATAATATATATATATAGTATATATAGTATATATATATTAGGTATAGTATATTTATATAATATATATATATATATATAATATATATAAGTATATATAGTATATATATATATATAATAATATATATATATATATATTACTAACTTAATATATTTATTATTATAGTTATATATAAGTATATCAATTACCTGTCCCGCATTGCTGCCAGAGTGTGTTGGATAGTTGAGGTTTATATATGAAACCTTAATAGAACATCGCAATTCACGAAAAGCAATGATTTGATAGAAGGGGTTTCAGCTCCCTTGCTATCAGATACAAAGATTTAAAATTTTCTTTTATGACTGCGATGACTTTTGAGAAACGAGTCTTAACTTTCTAGAAATTAAAGTTTCGAATTTCTCTTCTTTTTCTAATTTTGCTTTATGTATTATATTATATATATATATATGATTATTATTATATATATTATATATATATATATATATAGTAGTATATATATATGATTATATATATTAATATATTATATTAATATGTATTATATATATATATATATATGTATATTTGTATATATATAGTATATAGTATATATAGTATCCGCATTTGTCTGATAATTTCCCTATCTATCTGAACTACTGTATGTTAATATAGGCGGTTTTCGTTTGTTGAGAGTTTGTTGCTTACGAAAACAGATAAAGAAATGCTGCGGCATTTGCGTCGTTTGTTAAACTTGCGCAAAATCCGTAAGAAATCTACCAGCACGTAAGCAATTTCCTTAATTCTATAAGGTTGCTAATTCCTGTGATTGCTGAATTTACCACATTTTTACGAAAAGGTGCAAACAAAAAAATTATGGCGTGGTAGGGCCTACCTGCCGTCATTTTTTGAAATGATGAATACTTTCATTCAAATAAAATCAGCTTTAATCTTAAATCTAATTTCTTCCAATTCGATATACTCCATCACAATAGTTGATCATTTTTGGCCAATATTAAACCTTTTTTTAATTATTTCTGTTTATCCGAAATCGACGGGCTCCATCAGAACAGCTGATCAAATTCAAATTGCTTGCAAAACAAAAGTAAACCTCCTTAAGAATCGTGTTCGTTTTTGCACGAAATTCAGGCAATTAGTTCAGGCATTCAGGAGTGCCAAAGAAAATCCTATGGATGTTAAGTGTAGGTTTAGTTGTTTTTATAATATAAAGATTCCAAATTTTTAGTTCTTCATCTGTAGGAAGCATTTTGAAAAATAGAGAATTTTTGAAGAGAGGTATAAGGTATTGAGGTCATAGTGATCTCTAACAGCTAAATTCTTGGTTGAGAGATGGAGAGATTAGTTCGAAAGAAAATTCCATGTGTTTGTAGGCTCGGCATCTTAGTTATTGGAAAGTTTTGACCTACATAGTCCACGCATTTATATTGTAAACGATGTGTGGGACGCTGAAGTTCAAATGGAAGATGCCTCTTTAATGCTTAAAGAAACTGTTAATTGAAGTTGTTGTTAATAAAAGATATAAGAAATTTGCATTGTGGAAAGTTTTTGTTAAATGTTTAATTCTTGAAAGGGAAGAACATTGGAAAGGGGTCCCAATGTAGGGAAGCCGAGCATAAACAGGAAGTTTAGGACCATCATATGCAGTATTTTTAGGGCGATAAGTGTTATCGAGAACGAATAAACAAGTTTATCAAAAAAGGTTAGAGGGATAAGGGCTAAAGCTAGAAAATTTCAGAAGAAAGGGTGATTTCCTTCATGGAAAACTTCCAATCAAAACAAATAACAAAGGCTTGTACTGCGGGAACTTAGACCCGCAATTTTATGATAAAAGGAGATAGAAAAAAGAAATTAGTCCCAAAGGTAAGTGTTTAGTGGGATGCGAATATATAAATTAAGCAAGCCCAAAATAACTACTTGGGACTAATTTCTTTAGATATATCTCCTTTAATCGTAATTGTAATAATTCATAGTTTACATAGATATGAAATTTAGTATTCCTTTGCGCTTTTAATTTAGGTCGTTTTCGTTTTGTCATTTGTGCTACGCTCGATAAGAAATGCTGACCCCCCATTTTTAGCACGAATTTCCAGTTTTAAACGACCGCGATTCGTGCTAGGCTTACTTCTGTTTTTAAAAATTGGAATCAGCTATTGTGGGAAGAGTATTGGTTTTGGAATAAGCAGAAGTAAAAAAAAAATAACATGGTTTATATTACGATAATTGATAAACTATTTGTGATGGAGTTTATCCATTTGGAGAATTGATTTAAAGCTGATTATAATTGAATGAAATTCATCTTCGCGGGACTACAGGCCCTGCCATCTTTTGTTACATTCTTTCGTAAGAACGTGCTAAATTTGGCAAGCACGGGAATAGCAACCTTACAGAATTGAGGAAAATTCCTTACGTCTTGGAAGCATTTCTTACAAATTTTTCAGGTTAGATTGACAAAAACGAACGCAAACTCGAGGATTTCTTACGTTTCGTAAGCCCAATTATAAGATCGAAAAACGGCTTTAATATTACATATATTATATATAGTATATATATATATATATATATATTAAATATTTAGTATATATTATATATATATATAGTTATTATAATTTTTAACACTATTTTATTTTTAATAAACGTGATAAATCTTAATGCGCGAGCTACGGCCTGGGCACCGCCGCAGTGTAGAGAACAGTATGATTTCGATAACCAGTGCTGTTGATATTATTAATATATATATATATGTAGTATATATATATATATATATATATATATATATATGCATTATATATAGCTATACTTAAGTTAGTGAATGAATAATTTTGAAAAGAGATTTTGGAAAATGTTTGATTTTCTACATCGCGGATGCGGATGTCTGATATATAGTATATATATATATAGTTATATATAATATATATATATATATATATATATATATATATATATATATATATATATATATATATAATATATATATTATATAATATATATATATATATATATTATATATATTATAGAGTTTTAGACCACAATCTAATAATAATAATTGTTACCTAGGGTGCGAGCGGGCCCAAACTCAAATGCACCCCACCAGTCTCTTTCCCCATCCTCTGACCTTAATGAAAAGAGAATTTTTTACAAAGGATTATAATACTTTTTGCACCTAGTATTGAAATGTAAATATAGAAAGATTGTGCTTGAAAGACATCAATTTTTCTGCCTTTCTGCTGAGAGTCTGTTTTTCTGTTCATCATATAGTTAGCCCAGCATTGCTAAGTACTCTCTCACTTGGAACACGTTGGAGGACAACGGCCAAAATATTTTCCTTGCAAGTTATTAAGCGTGGGTAAACATTTTGCTTAACTTTCCACCAACTGATAGTATTTAGTCTTTTCTTGGTGATCGTTTTCAATCATTTGCACTACATCTTTTGGTATAATGCGTGTGTTTCTTCATTCACTACTGGACTGTAGAACTTCTTCCAGTGAATCTGTTATTGACTTACTTGTGAAGATGTTGGGTCTGTAGATTTCGTTTATTTCCTTCTAATGGGTGCGAATTAATAGCTATTCGAATTGAAGTTTGTCAACTGCAACACAAGGTGAAGATTTACCCCTTGTTCTAATATTGTGTTTACAAAAAAACTTGCCTTATAACGGGGATCTAAGTAAGTTGGCAATAATTATGAAGGTCCATTAATTTTCACAGAACTAAAGCGTATTTTTTAGCCTAGTTTTATGCATCTTTCATTCTTGTTAAACCGTCATCATTTTTCCATTGAAGCATGGTTTCAAATTCTCCTTAGAGTAGAGGATTAATGGTAAGTTACATCGGAGACAAAGCTGTAGGGGCGCTGATTTTTTTGGCATCAAAAATCTCATGTGACTCTGGTTGACCAATATTATGAACCTTCATGATGTGAGATCATGAGTCCATCATTACACAGTTGAGTCGAGTCCCATGTCTCTCTCATTTAAATTTGCGTAGAGATTCATCTTAAGTATTTTTAATTATAAAATTCTTTATCAATCTCGACAATAAATATCCGCGCAACGTCCCGCGGGAAAAGGCGCGGATGCGGAGGTGGAGTCTTTAATAATGTTGCAGATCCCGCGGATGCGGATGTTAACTGCATCAATAATATATATATATATATATATATATATATAGTATTTATATTAATAGTATATATATATATATATAATAATATATATATATACTTATATATATATTATATATTATTAGGCCATATAGGGATAAAAGTATCGGTATCGGTATCGGGTATCGGCAAAAATTTTGGTATCGGTATCGGTATTCGGCAGAATGAAAAATAATAGCGAGTTAACTTGTAATCGGTATCCGGTATCCCGGGCCTCAAATTTTGGTATCGGTGCAACACTAATATATATTAAGTAGTAATATATATATAATATATATATATATATATATATATATAGAGCTATATATATATATATGCTATACTTATATATGATATATATATGACAGTATATATTATATCAGGTATGTAATATATATAATATATAATATATATAGTTATATATATATATATATATATTGCGGGTCCTTGAAAATCAAAAAGTTTGAAAATTCTGTAGCTCCATGTTGGGGAATTTGTTACATTATAGGAAAAAACTCTCTATGCAAAATATTTTTGAATTCTGAATATTAGAACATCTTGCACAAGGATATTGAAATTTGACTGTTAACGCTCCCCTGGACGTTTCTTGTAACATTTGGTGACAATTGCTTACGTTGTTGTTTATGGTGCAGCACACACCGATTCCCAGACGTTTCTTGTAACGGTTTAGTGACAATTGCTTACGTTGCTGTTTATGGTGCAGCACACAGAGATTAGTAATTGCACGTATCTATACTTTGTGTCTGATAAAATAGGGCAATGCGCTTTCTGATTTCTAACACTATCTGATGACAGCATTGTTAAGGTGTGCGTCTACAAAGGCAGAAGTGTTTACATTTTCATTTTCAATTTTCTATATGCCTTTAATATTATTATATTATTATTATATTATGATTATTATATTTATTATTATTATTAATTATTATTATTATTTATTTCATTTATTTTGCTATTTCAGATAACATTAACTAGTAAAATA
>JABUQX010131525.1:0-21490 GCA_015478945.1 Trachelipus rathkii
CGGTATACTTCGTTCAGTTATAATTTGGGTGTTTAACCGTTTTCGCATTTTATCGTGAAACGCTTTCGCGTTTTCGTGCGCCGCTTCAATAAATATATATATATATATATATATATATATATATATATATATATATATATATATATATATATATATATATATATATATATATATATATATATATATATATATATATATATATATATATTTTTTTTTTATTTATTTGTAATGTTTGTAATTAAATAAAATATGCCATTTAACCTTTTTCGTATTTATATCACCTTTAATATATATATATATATATATATATATATATATATATATATATATATATATATATATATATATATATATATATATATATATATATATATATATATATATATATATATATATATATATAAGAAATTTTTTATTTTATATCATTATTCAACATGGAAGAAAAGGAAGTAGTTGATAAGTATTATTACAGCGTGATAGAACCTAATAGCTACGGAGGATTTAATAGGTTTGCATCAAAGTTTCCTAATATCGATAAAAAAAAAGAGGTGAAGAAATATTTAGAAGGCGAAGAAGCATTTACTCTGCATAAACCTATTCGTAGATAATTTCTCACCCGGAAAACCATAGCCCGCCACCTCGATAATGTATGGCAGCTAGATTTAACTGAAATGTTTAAATACAATTTCTATAATGAAGGGTAATAATACATACTTTTCACTATAGACCTGTACTCCCAATAATTATGGTTAAAAGCTTTAAAAGATAAAAGATCCCAAACAGTGGCTGAAGCTGTAAGAGAAATTATAAGGGAGAATAATAAATATCCCAATTTGATCTACACGGATAAAGAAAGCGAAATTTAGGTGGAGGGTTTCAAGAAATAATTATCGAGTACGATATAGGATATTATAACATATTCTCTGTAAATAAAGCTGCTATTGTTAAAAGAGTTCAGCGTACGATCAAAGAACGAGTGCATAGATACCTTTCTGAAATGAATACTTTTAAATACTTTAGGTTTTATTGTAAAACTCTCGCATATCAACTTATTATGCGTCTGATAACTGGCTAGGGTCGACCGTTCAAACTTATTTATTCATTATTACTTTTACTCTTTATCCATTTGCTCATTTATCAGATTTCAAAGATTGTCTTACTCTAATTAGTTTTAAATATTGTATAAAATATTAGATTATATTGTATACAAGAGCTTGTGTGTGTGTTTGTGCGAGTTAGTGATTGAATGACTGGTCGGAGTAGATGTAGGGGGGGTGCAGGCGGGGGTTTTCTATTGATTTTGCCAACGCTCGTGACCTGCGTGCTAATCCTGAATATGTGGAATATCACCTCCCTAACTCCTAACCTAACATTTTATTATTGTCTGAGACCCAGCTGGCTAGGGATTCTTTTTCAAATAAACTTAATATCTCTAATTATAACTTTTTCTATAATTTCCGTCAAAATGGTGGAGTCTCTGCCTATATAAACATAAACACTTCTGTAACACGTCTCTAGAATCTTGAATCTCCTAACTTCGATGTTCTGTGGCTAAAAATCTTTCTCAATACTACAATCATTATCTTGTGTTTCTGCTACTGCTCCCCTATTGGAACAGATTTTCAAGTTTTTTTTGACTATCTTACTACTTCTCATGAGACTGTTACTTCTTCCCATCCAAATGCTGAGGTCATCTATTTAGGGGATTTCAACGTACACCACACTGAGTGGTTGGGCTCCTATCACACTGATGCAGGCGGGGAGGAGGCCAAAACATTCAGTATTCTCAACGATCTGGAACAGTTAATTAAGGAATCTACACATATTCCAGATCAACCTAACCAATTCTTGAATACGCTTGACTTATGTTTCACCACTACTCCTTCTCGTTATAAATACACCATTTCTCCTCCTATTGGTAATTCTGACCACAATCTTGTAGCTCTTAATTATAATACTTTTTCTCCAGCAGCTCCACCATGCCCTAAACGTAATTTCTGGCACTTTAATCGGGCTAATTGGGGGCATTGCGTTGTTTTGGCTAACTACTCTTGGAATGAATCCTACTTTGACTCGGGAGATGCCTCGGTCACCGCTGAAAGGGTGGGGTCCGTGATCACCAATGGGATGATCAGGTTCATTCCATCTCCAACTAAATCTTTTTCTCCCCAAAATCCATGGTTCGATGGAGCTTGTTCTCGCGCCATTCAGGAGAGAGACATTGCGTATCGGGCATGAAAAAACTCTCGTTCTCCTATCACTCTAACTAATTTTCATTCTGCTCGAAATCGTTGCAGGGATACTATTCGACAGGCTAAGCGCACTTTCACTAAAAGAAACTGTGACAACCTGCTAGGTTCTCCTACCTATAAAAATTTCTATCCCCTTGCCAAAAACATTTCTAACAACTTTTGTAAATCTACCTTTCCTCCCCTTATTCGCTCTGACGGTTCTGTTGCTAACTCTCCTTCTGAAAAGGCCAATCTCTTCGGCCTCCTTTTTTCATCTAATTCTACCCTGGACGATTCTGGCATTACTTCTCCTACTCCTTCTCCTCTCAGGTTTCCAATGTCTTTACCTGTGATTACACATGATCGTGTGCATGGGATCTTGAGATCTATGAACGCCAGGAAGGTTAGTGGCCCGGATGGCATTCCTTCCCGTGTTTTGAGGGAGTGTGTTTCCGAGCTGGTGGATGTAAATGTTCAAGTCTACTCTCTTTGTCTTAATACTAATACTTTTCCTCAGTACTGGAAGCACGCATATGTCCAACCGATCCCGAAAAAAGGTAGCCGCTCTGATCCTTCAAACTATCGCCCTATAGCTCTCACTTGTATTCTATCTAAAATCTTTGAAACTCTTCTTAACTCTCATTTCCTGGATCATCTGGAGTCTCATTCCCTTCTTTCAGATCATCAGTATGGTTTCGACGCTCGAGGTCAACTGGTGACATACTTTCCTATCTAACTGATTTATGGTCTGCATTTTGGGACCATGGGGAGTCTTGCGTGGTGGCGCTTGACATATCCAAAGCTTTTGACCGGGTTTAGTAAGCGTCACTGCTATCTAAGCTCCCTTCCTTTGGGTTTACTCCTTCTTTTTGCTTACTCTTGTCTAGTTTTTTCTCCGATCGCTTCATATCAGCACTCGTTGATGGAGCGATTTCTTCCTTCTTTCCTGTTAATTGTGTTGTTCCGAAAGGTTCTGTTCTATCTCAACATATCCACTTTTCATCAGCTTCTCCTCAGCTATACTTCAACTCTGTTCACTCTTATGCCGATGACTCAACTTTCCATTCTTCCACTCATTTCAAATCTGTTCCCTCTTTTGCTTCTAGAGTTGCCTCTCGTCTTCAGCTTTCCGATTCTAATCTTGCCGATCAATATGGGATTTCCAGTGGGGTCACCCACCAACCTTAGCAAAATTCAATCTTTAAACTCAACTTCTCCACATTTCCCTCTCAAAAACACCTCCTAACTTTCCTATTTCCTTCGATGGCTCTAATGTCTCTCCTGTGAATAACATAAACATTCTTGGTCTCAACATAAACAACAAATTGTCTTGGAAACCTCATATTTCAATGGTTGCTAAAGTGGCCTCAAAGAAGCTGGGAGTTCTGTTCAGGTTGTGGGAATTTTTTTCCTCTGCACAGCTACTCCATTTATATTAGGGCCTTATTCGCCCTTGTGGAGTACTGTTCTCACATTTGGGGCTCCGGCTCCACCTTCTATGGATGAGGGTTGAATCTAAGCTAAGGACTAATAAACTGTCCCCTACTTTCAAACTCTCTTGACGATCTATCTCTGCAACGTAACGTTGGCGCACTATCTCTTTTCTATAGGTACTACAGCGGTAGATGCTGGGGGGGAGTTGACCTCTCGCATTTCACCACCCTTGCGTCGCCCACGTAGCACAAGAGGTGCCTCCTTGCTCTCGCATGAATGTTGCGTGAGTATTGAGAACCCCATACGTGTTTGTTGTGGTTCCTCTTTCTTTCCAGCTACTTCTGTTCTGTGGAACTCCTTGCTTTCTTCTGCTTTCCAACTATATTTAATCTTCCTCTCTTTAAAGCCTACATCTGCGTTCACCTGAGAGATTTGCGTTAGGCTTTGGATTGGGTGAGTTTTTCAATGTTTTATTTTCCGCCTCCTCCTTGAAAAGGGCTCGGCCCGTGAGTGGTGGTGAACTGTAATATACACATAGGGACCGACCGAGGCGGGAATTTTGCCGGGGCCGGGGCCGGGGACGGGGCCGGGGACGGGGCCGGGGTTAGCTAAAATTAGAAATGTAAGTCAAAAACACTGAAAGTCTTAAAACTTAGGATGAAAATTAAATATAATTTCAATTAATTAATAATTTTAATTATAAAAAAGGAATACATTTAATTAATTCAATTAAATAAATATTTTCGAAAGAAATTTTAGAAAATAATTGATTTTCTAGAAGAATAAGGTGTATTAAAATATATATATATATATATATATATATATATATATATATATATATATATATATATATATATATATATATAGCTATATATATATATATATATATATATATATATATATATATATATATATAATAAATATAAATATATTTACACATACATATATCTATATATATCTATATATATATATATATATATATATATATATATATATATATATATATATATATACTATCTAAATAATAATATATATATATATATATATATATATTGATGACAGAGAGTGGTTGTGCATTGTCATTGGGAGATAATGGCAATGCATTGTCACTAGCTGCAGTTGTTATGTTTTTCTTATTTTTCCAGACTACCTATAATATTGTCAAATATTGTCTAGTATTGTATAACTTTATTTTTGATATATATATATATATATATATATATATATATATATATATATATATATATATATATATATATATATATATATATATATATATATGAAGAGAGAGAGAGATAATACCAGCTTGATTTCATTGTTTTCAGATGGGTCATAACAGAAAAGGAAAAGAATGGGATAAAGTATTGTAAAGCTAGATTAGTGGTTAGGGGTTTTGAGGAAAAAGGCAATGATGAGGGGAATGAGGCTCCAACATGTGCAGCTGAAGCGCTTAAAATGACATTAGGCATAATCAAAAGGTATAACTGGGAATGTAAGTCGATAGACATTAAGGCTGCATATTTACAGGGAAACAAATTAGAAAGAGAGGTTTTCGTAAAACCACCAAAAGAAGCAAATACGAACAAATTGTGGAAACTACGAAAGGCAGTATATGGTTTGAAGGATGCTGCTAGGGTTTGGTATTATAGTTTGAAGGAAATATTAGAGAGATTAGGGGGTGTATGTTGTAAATTAGAACCTTCCATATTCACGTGGAAGAACAAGCGTAAGTTAAGAGGAATAATGGTTTGTCATGTGGATGACATATGTTATGGTGGGGATAATACTTTTGAGGAACAAATAATAAAGAAATTAAAAGAGAGATTAAAAGTAGGGAGTCAGGAGTTTAAGGATTTCCGGTATATAGGGGTGCAAATACATGATAAGGGAGAACATATAGTACTTGAACAGGATAACTACAGAAAAACACTAACAATACCCAATAAAACATCATACAAGGGGGATAGGGTGTTGGATGAAAGAGAAAAAACAGAATATAGATCAGGGGTGGGACAATTAAATTGGTTAGGACAACAAACAAGACCTGAGGTTTCCTTCCAAGTGAGTGTTTTGGGAAAGAAAATGAAGAACGGAACAACAGCGGATATGAGAAAACTAATAAAAATCATGGAAAAAACAAAATTTAAAGACAAACATCTCAGAGTAGGGACACTAAAAGGAGATTTGGATGTCAAAGTGTTTGCGGATGCATCATTTAATGGATTGGGTACGGGAGAATCACAAATAGGGTATATAGTTATTATAGAGGATAGTTATGGGAACAAAATGCCTATCATATGGAAGTCTAAGGTTGCTAACAGAGTTGTAAGATCACCATTAGAGGCCGAGGCGAAGGGATTAGTGTGATGAATTGGAATGGGAATCAATATAGTAGAAAAATTATGGAGGAATTAACAGGGGAGGATACATATGAGACTGATTGGTTTTTCAGATAGCAAATCATTAGAAGGAGCTGTGAAATCACATACGAATGTACAGAGCAGAAGATTGAGAGTTGACTTAGCTTGTTAAAAGGAATTGATTAAAAGAGGAAATAATTGAATGACGTGTGCTGGGATAAAATTTGGAAAAGGCAAAGAGCAGATAGCTTGACAAAAGAGAATGGGAATAAAAGAGGACTGTATGAATATCTGGAAGAATGAAAGAGAAACATTAGAGAGATAAAAAAGGAGGGAAAGAGAGAGGTGTGAGAGTGATGACAGAGGGTGGTTGTGCATTGTCATTGGGAGATAATGGCAATGCATTGTCACTATCTGCAGTTGTTATGTTTTTCTTATTTTTCCAGACTACCTATAATATTGTTTAATATTGTCTAGTATTGTATAACATTATTTTTGATATATAAGAGAGAGAAATAATACCAGCTTAATTCCATTGATATCACGTCAAATAATAGTCAAACAAGGGAGAATCATCTATTGATTGAATCAGACCAACGGGAGTTCAGTTCAGATTAAGGGTGCCTATATATAAATAATCGATTAACATATTAAATCCTTCATCTAACATACAACCTAGTATTATTCCAACATATCTATATCTGTGCTATCTTTCTTTCTACTTTATCACATTTCATCATATGCATGGCACGGTATCCTCATAAATTATAAATCATCTAATCAGTCCAGTCATTGAGGATAATAAAGAGGTAAGAGTTATTATTATTCATTATTCTCATTATTATTGAATATTTCATATAGTATATAATAATTATAATAAACGATAAATAATAACATAAACTACCTATAATATAGTATAATTAATAATAGATAGAAATAGATTGATTAATTGAATCACACCGCTACTCATTCAATATATAAAAAAATATATATAATATATATAATATATATAATATATATATATATATATATAATATATATATATATATATATATATATATATATATATATATATATAATATATATATATATATAATATATATATTATATATATATATATATATAATAAATATATTATATTATTATTATATTAATTCAATTTATAAATAATTTTGAAAAGAGATTTCGAAAATATTTGATTTTCTTGAAGATATTTACTTTAAATAAATAAATACATTAATATTTTAACAATTATATTTATTTCCTTTTCCGAATTCGTTTGATATATCAAATTTCGAATATTTTTATTAAAAACTTGGAAAAATTATAATTTGTCCTCAATTTTAATTTGAAATCATAGTAAATACCAAAAAAATTGAAATTATATTTAGTATGTTTATATTTTGCATCAATTTATAACAAGGAGTAATGGTCATTAAAATAATATATTTTTTATTTTGTTTGGAATTTAAACTCTCTAATTATTTAATGTAAATTTACAGTTAACCCCGGTAGAAAACCCCGGTTTTTCCTGAATTTTGGCCGGGGCCGGGGCCGGGGCCGGGGCCCCGGTCGGTTCCTAATCCTACGTCATAGAATACACCAAATATTGGTGTCTATCCATATGTTATAAGGTATGAGGATTCGATTGGTGTATATTAGAAGGTGGTATGATGGTTCCTTCTACGAGTTAGTACCACCCCTTTCTAGCACTTCTAATGCGATATATCGTATGTGACGGAATATACCCGATATTGGTGTCGATTAGTACATAATCGAACACTGCTGAATCGATTCCTGTGGTTTACGACGGAATCGATCACTCCTAACAAGAGTTAGTAATAGATATTCCCCTACCCCCCTTTTCTATTGCACCTGTGCAACATTTTTGTTTCTGGAGCTATGAAGCCAAGCTCGGTGTTGCCTAGTATGTTTTGAGGTATGCCGAGTCGATTGCCGCTATTGCCGAGCTCGACATTTCAACCGTTGCGGTTTTAGAACGCATCAACATGCGTTTTTCGTAGATGGCTTACATTTCATCAAAAACCTATCATGACGGGTGTCAAACAGGGGTAGAATGTCTCCAAAAATGAGATTCCCGTAGTTACTTTCCCGAACGCCAGAGTCCCCATGGCCCAAGCCGGGGGTCATTTATTTGGTTTCAAACGACACCAAATGTCATATCTTAGCAAAAGAGGTGTTAGAGACATCGTATCTTCTTCAAACTTGGCATGCCTTCTTTATATATGGCAACATTGTTGCATCCAATGTTTCAAGCCGCTATGCCCAAGGGGGGTGGGGGGTCCCCGGCAACCAAAACGTAAAAATGGACTTAGAAAGCTGAAATTTGGTGAGTGTATATAAGAGAATAAATGAAACAGAATGGCGATGTTAAAATAAATGGCGAACTATATGGGCCGGAGCCGGAGCTGGTGGTTGCGATGCCAGATTGGAATTCTGGCTCCAGCTACATATTAGGACAAATGAGATGTCTACATCTATGTTTTCATAGGTGTAGAACTCATTTTTGAGGGTTTCAGAACCCTCAAAATGAGTTTGAGACCCACCCCCTCTTGAAGGGGGGCCCCTCTGAAAAAGAAGAAAAGCTTAGAAGAAGACGAAGGAAGATGGATGTAGGAAAAGAAGAAGAAGGAAAAAGAAGAAGTCTCGCATGGCTGATCAAATGAGTGATTGTATGTGTAGGTACCGACACCGGTGTGGAGCCGGTGCGGTGCCGAATTAGTAAACATTACTTAACATTCTGAATATTAGTGTTAATTATATATGTTTTTAATAACATAGATCTCATTTTTGAGGTTCCCAAAACTCTCAAATGCGTCTGAGAACCCCACCTCAGGGGTTCCTATTGAGAAAAGAAGAAAAAGCGGTGAGGAAGACGCAGCATGCTGAATCACGGTTTCAACTCTCTAAACGATCGCAGGACGGCAAGACCGAACGCGAGGGTGCCCACGCGGCGCCCTCAGGCGCGCCCCCGGCCCGGAAATGACGCGGGCGCCCGCAGGCGCAATATTACTGCGCGAATGCTAAAAATATTTCATAGTTGTGACGTTAATATACACTTTTTTTTAAAAAGTGTTTACACCTTTGTATTTTCTTTTCAAGTATCGTTTTCTGTACTATGAGACATCCATTTTATTTTATACTTAAACTTTCTTAATTTTATTTATAACAAAATTCCTTGTTCACTGTTAAATTTTTGTAATAAAACATTGTTTTTTTCGACCTTAAAGCTATAACTCAATAAGGCAGTAGCACAAATAGCCCCAGAGGGACCCTCCCCTCACCCTGGCTATGCACTTTGTCTTTACGTACTTATTGCCTTACTGTGGGGCTTTTTACTGTTTCAAAGTCCTATCCGAAACATATTTCTGTTGGAAATATAATTTAGTAAAATTGCCAACACCTTTTATTCTATCTCCATTATTTGCATAAACATATATAATATATATATATATATATATATAATAATATATATATATATATATATTATATTATATATATATATATATATATGTTGGAGCGTAGTCGATATGCATAATTATATATATCCAATAGGATCCTTTTAGAAATTGAAGAATTTCCAAAAGGAGCAAGCTTGTAAAAATGTTCCGTAGTCCTCTACTCACTGCTATTGTCTTGTATCAGGACCACACAGGAATGCGGGAAAAACCTTTCTGTTATTAAAAACATTAAGAGAGAAAATGGAATTAAGCAGTAACACAATATGCTGTTAACAATGTTTCATCAGGAAAAAACTTTGCAGAATATAAAGGAGTAATTCAGTTATGAAGGAATCTAACGACATCAATCGTTGGATAATGTGGATGGTCATAAAATCATTGTATTAGAATGATTTAATGCATAAGTTTAAATATAAAGAAATAGCTGAAACGTTTACCTTGTACTTTCCCATCCAGTGAAGCATCCATCCCTCTTCAAATCAACACAAAAAACAGAAGTGAAATAAGGACATTCTGATGAGAAAAAGTATATGTGAAATGTATCTTTAAATACCCAATATCTACTACTCTCTTCGGTCAGAGAAGAGACATGAATCAGATCAATGTATTAGCCTCTCAAATGTTTCACATCCCAGCATAAAGAACTTTAAAGGTATAATTAAAGAAGTTACATCTGTTCCTCACGGTTATTTAATATGTGAACTTCATCCTAAAAACGTATAGAGTATTGCTCGGCACTACACATTTACCATTCGAAATTGAAAACTGTTATTCATACCTATAATGAGATACTCTAAGTTTGAATAAGTAATTTACCTCTTATTAAATTAAAAATTTAAAACCTGAAAACAGCTGAAAAAAGTAAACTAATTAGTGAGGATGAGAAAATTCATCAGTGGTATGCGAAGTCTGCTTAATTATAAAAGAAAATGTTCCTTTAAACAAAACCTCAGAAGGTAAAGCTTTCGCCGTCACAGAAACATCAATAAAAAACTCTCTCTAAATATAAAAATCTGAAAGTAAAAAAGAAGTTAACTGCAGAAAAGAAGCATTAGCGTGAAGATCGTAAGCAATGATAACATGATCTATTCTTTATGCTGTCATTCTTTCACGATGCTTCACCACTGACACCGAACTGCTGTTACATCGGAGCCTACTCTTCGCATATGTTGAATGACTCGCAGTGTCTAGTCTAACATGGATCTACGAGTGAAAAGGCGTGAACCAATACGAAATACCCGAGCGCCGATTCCTATGTTCCAAATATGCCCTTTATTTACATTTCATATCCTACCTCTCCTGACCAGTAAAAGAGTTGGACGATAATTTTCTACAGTGTAGCTTGAGAAACCTATCTTGAATCCGAAACACGCGGTAGAATTTATAGGCATTGGATTTTTTATAAATTAACGCCTCTTGATATGCCTGACCTTCAGAGTTCCAGAGAGAGGTCCTCTCTCCGGAGAGAGAGAAAGCCATGGTGGCCCTTATTATCTTTTCCATCTCTTTTCTCTGAGTGCACGGTAATCTAGAGACAATCGTATAGGGAATAATTGATACTCGATAATCCTGTGTAGTTACGTCCACCTACACAACCATTGTTCTTGTTCCCGACTTCGTTTGCATTCTCAAGATACTTTAGACCTGTGAGTTTATATCTCCACACAGATGAGACTGCTTCATTTGTAATGTCGCTCCTGGGTTTGTTAGATTGTTTCACTTCTGGTCTAAACTGTAGACTAGTGGCTCTCTCCTACGAAACTTCTATAAACAGCGTTCATGTCGAGCTCACCTATGCCCGCTGTTGCCCAGGTTACCGTAGGGTTTTATTCCATCTTCTACTGTTTCTGTGTTGAGTAAGCGTGCAATTTAGGATGATTCTGTGAAGAGCGAGAGTTATTATGTCCTCGAATTCTAGACTCAGCTCCTACATCTTGCGTTAGAGATAAGTCCATATTCTTATGAGTAGAAGATGTCACCGGTCCGTGAAAACACAGCTCCTGTGATACGATTTCTTATCACGTGCTCTGACAACTTGTGGTTTACCCGCTTTTCTATAATGGTACCACACGCACTCCGCGTCTTTGCGATACATGAACTACACATCACAATCCGCGAAAGACACTGGAGGGTCGCAATGACCTAGCTTTTTAGCCATCGCGCATGCGGAGGATAATAAATTTCTGATTTATATGTGCCTCTTATACACTTCTTAGTAAGTGTTAAGATTCTGCCATGCATGAGGTCGTCTGCGACTAAATGAACGTGTCTCTCAACTTGCGTAGATAGTGCACTTCCAATCTGATTAATCAGGTCAGTCCAGGAAATGTAGATCGGCATTATCCTGGATGTAGTACTATGTTGCATTGTCGATGCACATGGAGAGCGGTCATAGACTCGACCCCCCTGTGCGTTTTTCCCTGGTTGCTCCAGTTTCGTGTTCCGAGAGGATGATAAAAAACACCATCTCTAAGGATCCCTGGACTCTTTACACATACTGATCCCGAAGTACCTGGTATATATGAACTCGAAGAGGGACATCGGTGTTGGGTTAATTCGAAGAGTAACCTGTATACCCAGGGTCGGTTGGTCTTTCCCGGGCTGATACGAAAAATTGGTTGTTACACGATTTCAACGAACTCTAATCCTGGCTGGGGTTCATTTGCTCGAGATAGCAGGTCAGTTCACGTCGCTTACAGCAGTTGCTGGACCACCGAAGGATGAGCGGAAGAGAGCACTTTTGTGTTGCTTAATTGGAGTACTGGATCGCGTATGAATGAACCAGGGAGATTCGGTGCATTTCAGCATTTTTGTCTTATATGGGGGACCTCAGAAGGACTTTACTAGTGCTCTTTTATGTAGAACCTATAGCCAGATTAGGTAATCTAAATACGCAACTACGCGTCACTCTTGAGAGACATTTTTCTTTGTAGGTCTTTTAGATCTTACAGCTTGTCTGTGAGCGGCCGCATATTTTTCGTAATATACCGTTTCTTTTACGCGACCCAGTAGAGGCGCTCCTGATACCTTGCATTTATTTTGGCGCTCTGTCCTCTGACATATTCATAAGAATCTACAATTGTCACTTCTCATGAGACCATTTTGATACACTCGCGCCTCTTGTCTCAAGGACTCCCGGGCGGTTAGTCGCTCGCTCGCTGCGCTCACACTCTGAACGTATGCATCCTTGTTTCGTATAGCTTTTTGACTCTCCTCTGAGTCATTATACTCTCATCTACTACTCCCTTTTCCTAAATAGGCGAATTTGCTCGACATCTCTTTCTCTATCACATTGAGAGAAATGATCAACGCCACGAAACCCATTAACCCTATGTTGTATCTGTCACACTTTTTGTTCGCGCACACACACGAACACGCTATCGTTATACATTAAATTAACGGAGCCTTCTATCAGGCTCCTTATCCTCTTTTTCTTATCACCGCCGTGATAGATGATGTCCAACGGTATAGATCGAAATGACAACATACTAACTAAAGTCTTATATTCTCTCGCCTATCAAGGAGTGAGGTCCGCATTGAGCACATGAGTCACTTCTATTTCTAAGAGAGAAGTTCTAAAATAGTGAAAAACTATGGAAGATTCTGCCCTCGCCTGTGCTTAAAAAATAGCAGGTTTCTATTTGCATCACTTTATCTACGTGTTGAAGTTATGGTCTAGCCCTTTTCGTTGGTCCAGAGCTTGATCCTCTTCACCGCCTCTCAAAAGATAGTGTCTCGCCATCTGGTGGAATTGGTATACGCTGGTCTTGACCGGGTGTGTGGATACGATCATTTTAAGACTGGCATTCGGCGCACTAGAGACACGAGCGAAACTATGGGTGCAGAGGCGAACTGAGAGTGGTAAAGTAGATAGAATCCTTTCTCCACTGGTAAATAGAAGTATCACTTTTCTCTCTTCCTCTCTCACAGGACACAATCACACACTTCACTTACCGCGCACTTCACACTAAGGCTGGACGCTTTGAGGTACTTCTCCTACCATTAAGCGTCAAGACTGGTCACTCTTATATCTGTCACTAAGAGCGTAAAGCGCCATGCCCCGGTATGCACTGCTCTGCTACGAGCTACTCACAGATGTGAATTTGGAATACTATGCGGACCAATGCTCAGTAGAGATCAACAGTTCCTCGAGTCTCTCAATCTAACAGCATGTTTGTCTGCTTCTACTCACTCCCAGCCGCCAGAGCGCAAACCGAATTCCATCTTCGTCCTTACTATGTGACCTACCAGTAGCTTACATTGTTCCCTAACAAGCGGTCCTCGCGGTTATGGGTCACTCTCCTACGGCAGGACACGCTCCCCCTTCCCAGCCACTGCTACAGCCAGTTTCCTCGGAAACGGGCAGAATGGCCGTGATACCTCGTGTTAAGAAGGAGTAAAAAGCACGCATTTAAGGGTCTCCTTCGATACAAATTGCATTAGTCCATGGTTTGTTGTCTCTGTCACTCCTAAGTGATTCATACCCTTCTTCCCGGGGTGGTTATTAAATATAGTATATTAAATCTTTTCATAGTCGTGTTACGCTCACGCATGTTAGAGACGTCGAGCGTCTCTGTCTAACATCTAAAATATGTGGCGCGAGGGGAGAGCGACAACCTCTGTTGAGGAGCTCTAGTGGCGCGGCAGGCGGCTCCACACCCTACACCTCACATGCTGGGGATTGAGCCGGTAGCGTATAAATCTTACCTCCGGTTTAACACCTACCTCAAACTGTGTTGGTCTATTTAGTATATGTAAGGTTCTCTCGCATGGCTTTCTGAGTGGTTCACGAGTTCGTCGCCTGAATCAGAGAGACTTGGATGGTTCTGGTTTCTTCAGTCTAATTCACACGGTCTCAATAGGGAGATCTGAAGCCATACCTGCCCTTAACTCCCTAATAGCCATTTGCCTCATTTTCAGATAGAGACTATGCTCCCTGAGCAGGGGAATACGCACTTATGATCAACATTATCTGTGACTTCATGTTCACGCTTGTATACGTCCTGGTACTCATTCTGATTGTGGATTTTCTCGGGTTATTGGTTGCGCTGTTGTATTTTCATCCAATGTGAACTCGCCTCGCGGGTGATTACTCTTTGCTTTGCTTATTAACGATGACGATGGATGAGTCATCGAGGAGGGAGGGAGACTGGTGCATCGGGAGTTTCATCATGTTTCGCCTAGCTTGGATGTTTGATTTAACTCATGGAAGTGTATTTTACGGCAACTTCAGTGCAGTAACCAGTGGAACCTTTTTTGTTGGCTACCAGCCTCAATGTGTCACATGTGGTGAATATTTATGCCTTCTATGTTAGGTGTCCTGATATATTCGTGGAGCATGCTGTACTAGTTTTGGTGGCGGCTAAGTCGATCCTGCTTTTTCATGCATATTTTTTTTAGTAGTTTACTGTCTACTAATTTTATCTCTCTCATGGTCTCGACTCTCGTTTCTCTACTCTCGCGACTCTTAGTCTATTTGTTTACCTGTTACCGTTGCTGACTTTCTGTATTTCATTTTGGAGTATTTTTACTTGGGTTCTTTTTTTTTCCATGTTTTCTTAGAGCCAGCGCACGTCTCTAACTTCTTTTGTTTCTACTTTAGTTAGTCAAGGTTCGACACTGGCGCTCGATCAAGTCTGTAATACAGTTTTATACAGCAAGATTTAGGCTATTTCTTTCATGTTACATATTTTTTTCGTAATTCAGGGATTGTTCTTCGTTCCTTCGCGTCTCTTCCAATAGGATGTTTCTTTTTGTGTTTTGCCCCTCGTCCGTAATTGTATACGATTTGTAGGATCATTCTGGCCAGATCAATCGTTTTTCGTGGTGCTTGAGAGTAGACTCATTTGATGTATACGGTATTATGTCTTTCGTATCTTTTTCGTGCCCCGGTGAGTTGTTGTTTTCTGTAGAGTATTTTGCAGATTTGCTTTTTCATTATAGGATAGATTACTCGGGCTTACTATCGCTAGTCGTTTCGCTATACATATTTTGACACGCTGATTTTCGATTACTCAGGTAGACTATTCGTCTTCCTCGTTTCGCTGTTGTGAACGTACTTTCTTGGTATTGTTTCTATTATTCTTTCTGTTCTTTTTGCGATCGTGTTGTGCTGGTGTGGTTTTATATTAAGGTTTCGTTACTTTTCTCTCTCTGTATGAGTCATTGTTGACTTACTACCTTATATTGCGTTATCGTTTATGTGTGGATATATTTCAGTCCTATCTTATATTTCTGTCCCAGTACGCCGCAGGTATTCTTAACATCATTTCAGTTTTTGTTGGGTATCGCATGGGTTATCTTCTGGTTGTGGCTGGCTGCGTATGGTCGAGCGGGCAGTATTCTTGTCTTGGATCCGTTCTCTATTTTGTAGTAGCTGTGTTACACTTTATCTTATTTATCATTCTTTTTCCATGCTAACTTTTATATCTTTGTTTTCGCAGTGGTCGCTTCGGGCGGATTTTGCGCTTGCAACTTTCTAGGTGATATTAATCCTTCCGGCTTTGGTTCTGCAGTTGTCGGGCATATATCTCGGATGATCATGACTAACTCTTGTTGTTGTGCATTCTCTGGGGCAGCTCTCGGTGTTAAATTCAACATATCATCCCCCTGGTGAGAAATCAGGAATGTTGCTCGGGACAGAATCGTTGTATAAAGCGAAAGTTTGTATTTAAAGCTAAGTATTAAATACATCATGTACTCCCACACTCATATTCCCATACTTTGATAATTTATCTGTTTATAGTATTGCCTTATTATTTCTGGATATGGCTATACCGCTCTCCTAGGCGTTATAAATTTCCGCCAGTAACTAGCGGAATACATGATATTTTTTTCGGTCTAACATAAACGGGGCGGCGTATTAGTCCAGATTAGAAGTTGTCTTACTTATCGTTCCTAGTTATCATTCACGTCCATAGGAAATAATGTTGTCTGCAAACTTATTTACCAAGGTTTACTATTTATTCGAATATATCTAGCCATTAATGCAGTAATCCTAATCCTATTATCTACTCTTTTATTCGGCCACCTCAAACTCCTTTCTATGATTGTTTATTATTACTCTGCTTACGAGTGGTAGGTTTCCATTGCTATTTGTCTTTATGCTCTTCGTTATTGAGCGCCTCACGTACCTTATCCTACTATTCATTATTTTATCTTATTATCTATACTCTTCACGTCAGTAAGTATTGCTGCCGTTTCTTTCTTTAGACTTCTCTACAGCATTTTTCACTCTTCAAGAATCTCTGGTGGTGTTCGGACAGAAATCAACTATGCTTCCACCTCTTACATCATTGCTCTTGGTTGCGTGTCATATATCTGGCTATGGTTAGTGCATAATTATTTTATAATGGGGTCAGATTCCTTCCAGTTCCTAATTTTAGCCTCCGCCTTCTGACTTTCCATTTCTTAGATCTGAAAGGTCTGAGAATTTGCCACGGGTGCATTTCCGTCCTCTCCGAAGGAAGAGCCTGGAAGTGATAGAGGTTCCTGGGGTGATGCTCTTTTTCTTTCTAGTCCTGTCATGGAGGGAGCAGTCTTCCTATTGTGCTCTTGTTAGTTGTTTTCATTTATTTTTTTTTTTCTTTTTTTTCCGTCTTTTCAGGTTCACTACCTTTTTTTCTGTGGCTTCTTGGCTCAACTTCTTTTATTAATATAATTAAGAAGCGTTCGTATTATCTACGTCATTCAATCCCTTCTTAACTTGGGCCATTTTGCTTGTGGGTTTTGTTTTTACTTCCATCTTTTCGACTTTCACTACGTTCCATTCTCTATTCTAGACGATAAAAGTACAGGTCATTGCAATTTAATGAAATTATTTCCTTTAGCCGTTCATCAGATGGGTCTTTCTCCGAGCCATCTCTAGACACAATCTATATTGCGTGGCTAGTTTGGGTATACACAGTCCTATTTCAATTAAGTCCGGAAAGGCCACACCCGTGCTGTTATGCGGGATCCTTTTGGTAACGGCGGAGTCCTTATAGTCAGACTATAGAAGGTATTAATACAAACCGATGGGTTATAATGACACGGTGAGAATAGGTGGGTGAGAGCTTTTCAGCTGTTCCGGACGTTTCAATTGTATCTCCACTTCCCTTACCACCTTATGTTGTCTGTTTTTCGATCTGAACTGATTAGTTCAATTAAAGTTTTTCTTATTATATGTTCTTGTGTTGTATTATCGTTGGACTCCCTGACATAATCCCATTTTACGCTCCATCTTCGTTATCGGATTGTCAGAATTAATATATTCAAAGATGTTGATATTTAGGAAAAAAATCGTAGCTTTAAGACCATCTTTTTTCTGATTCTCGGAGGCTTCTCCAGTCGTTTGCTTGACCGGTCAACCCATTACCACTTTTGGTCTGTGCTATTAAACAGGAGACCACCTCATGCTGGTTACCACTGCGCAGAACACACTTACTATTGAGTTCTGTTGGTTTCCCTTCCCATGTTGGTGTCCTGGAACGAACGGGCCGATTGGGGAGCCAAACAGTCGGCTGCTAAACCAGGTGTCATGTGGCCCAATACCTTTCCTCCTGCTGTGCGCCTGGGCTATTTCCCTGCTACAGATTTCTCCATCTCTTTGCGTCGGGGATTCCTCTCTGGCTGGCAGTCATGTGTTGGGCGGAAGATGCTCGTGGCGCCAAACTTCGGAATGTCAAACCCGTTCCTTGGCCGGTGGTCGTTTCTATCTTGGAAGAGGTAAGTCCGCCTCCTGGAGGCGGTTCCTGGCTCGTTTGCGTCTTTGGTCCATCAATCTCCCTCTCTTATGGATTTCCTTAATGTCACGGGTAGTTCCCCGCGACCTGTTCTCATTTATGCTCCTCCACGTTGTCCTCTCACAGTCCGTTCATCTCCTTGTGGGATTGCGTTGCCATATCGACCCTTAAAAGCAAGTTCTTTCCTGACGTGCTAACTATACCTCTTCGGCATCGCCTTCAGCACATCTTATCCGTATCGTCTTATTTTCGTGGTGAATCGCAATTTTTTGCCTTCCTAATTGGAACTGAACAATCTTTTTATAAAGATCTAAACCATCATCAGCCTTGTTCCTCTTTTCGTTTCAGTTAGGGATTTTCCCCTGTCGTTAGTTTGCTAAACATGGTCTAGCCGCATTCTTAGTGTGGCCTTTGGAGAATTTCCCCCTTGCCTGGGGTGGGGGCATGCCCACTCAAAAAAATTATTATTATTTTATTGTTATTTTTCCTTAATTTTTCTTAGTATTCTTATTATTATATTATTAATTAATTATTATTATTATTATTATTATTATTATTATTAATTATTATTATTATTATTATTATATTATTATTATTATTATTGAATTATTATTATTTTTATTAATTTTATTGTTAGCTTTCTCTGTTCATTTTGGCCCGCCCCCTTCCCACTGTTTATATCCCTTCTCGCTCGTTTCTGTGCGGTACTACCCATAACGTATTCTTGATCTCTCTTCTGAGGGTCCTCCCTTTCCCCTGAATTCCTGTGGCTACAGGCTGTTTGTCTCCTGTGTGTGTGCATGGGTTCCATCTTGCCCTCCTTCCTACGTGGGCGGAGGTTACAGGTTAAAAACCGGTTGGCCTTTTCTCCATGCCGCCTTTGTAAGGGGTCGCGAACCTTGCCTAAACCAAGTGAAGAGGCCTGTCCTGCACTTGGGAGCATAATGCTTGGGCTTCGGCGTCTTTCCGGTGGTGGCGCGGCTTTTATTTATTTTTCCATCTGAGAGGCGACTGGACGCGGGTTCTGGGGAGCTCTCCCGTGGTAAACAACCCATGGCAACACCCTACGGGGTGGGGTCTTGGTTGGGTGGGAGGTGTTATGCTCTGGGCCTATGGTGGGCGGGCGGTGATGTTGGTCTACGCTCCTCGGGATTTATGCCTTTTATTCTCAATTGTGTTTTTTTTTAAAATTGGCAGAGATTATGTTTTCCAGGAGTATTTAATTTCTTATGGTAACGCTCGAAAAGAAGATAAAGTTTTTAAGAAAGGCGGTAATCACCATCTGTCGGGCCCCCAACCCGACACCCCTCCCTGGCTGTTTCCAGACCAGCGACCAATAGGGGCTTTGATGCCCTTGTTGATCGAAATGGTTGGTACTGCGCCACCAACAAAACCCACGTGGTCTTCCATTCCGTCCCCCATTTACGAGGACTTCGCGCGTCTAAGACGGCAGGTGAGGCATTGTATTGTGGCCTCAAGCTCGATAATGCCTTGGTCTCGTCAAGAGCTAATACGAATCTGCCAGTCTCATGGGCCCCCGATTATATATATATATTTAATATAATATATAATATATATATATATAAATGAGTATGGATGAGTTGGAGGGGGTAGGTGGAGTAGTAGTAGAGTAGGTTAGTATGTAGTATGTAGTGTAGTAGAATGAGTAGTGAGTAGTGATTATAGTGATAGGTATATGAGTAGTAATTAGTATATATAGGGTAGGGAGATAGTATAGTGATGATAGTGAGTGATGTAGTGAGAGTAAATAATAATAATATATATAAATATTATAAATAAATATAATATAAATAAATAATCAAATATAAAATATATCCAAAAATATTTGTTTGTCTATATATTTAAAATAATATTTTATTATTATATATATATAGGTGGAGGGTAGTAGTAATATATATATAGAGTAGTATATAGTAGGTATATTATAGGGGGTATGAGTATATATGGGTATGAGGTATGGAGGTAGGGGTGGAGGTATGTAATGAACTGAAAGAAGTCAAAGACAGAGTTATTAACTCTCCATCAGCGGGTTAACGTAACCTGGACTCGCGTCAGCTGAAGTTACATTGACCGGGCTCGTACTAAACCACTAGAACCATTAACCAAGTTCACCGGAAAAGGGACGACTTACAAGAAATAGTTCTATAAAGCTCACCGGTTTTCTCATACCCTAATTGCTGAGTAACTCAAAGGCAAGCCCCCATTTGAACTGAATGAGTTCAAAGGAGATTTTACTCTCCATCCATTTTAAATGTAAATACTTTAGGAACTAACGCGTACCGCTGTGTTATTAATAATTTGAAAATAGAAAATATAAAAATATAAAAAAAAAATAAATATATAATAAATAATCTAATAGATAATCATATATATATATTATATATATATATATATATTATTATATATAAATATATTATATATATATATAAATCAATAATTAGTATATATATTATATATATATATATATACAAAGGTGGCATTAACGCGTTATTCCGTTAATTAACTCGTTAAATTTTTTCGCTAACTTTTAACGCTTTCGTTTATTTCGAAAAAAATTAACGGTCTATTAACGGTTAAAATTTTCCCCTACATCGTCTTTAACCGTTAACTTAATTTACGCAGTTTATAAAATATTTTCTTAATCAGATTTTAAATTGTATTAGATTAGATTTCGCAAAAGAAAATAACAAACTTTTTTTTAATTCTTAAAATATTCCTAAAAACCGACTCCTCTCAATGGCTCAAAAATGTGTTTATTCTTACACGGTTTATATCCAGTTGAGTAAATGTTTTAAAAACAAAAAAGGGTTGGAAAAAACAGAGTTTTGAGGGTATGTGCTTAACGTGCTGACACCGACCTCTCGTGCAACTATATTCTCTATGTCTTAATAACTAGCACATTCCCTCAGTGTTGGAAAGCACGCAGTAACCTAAATATACCGAAAAAAAGAACACAGCATACATAGATCCTTCTAAAAACATATAAGACTTAATAAAAATATACTACTACACTATAGATATATGACATATCTAGATACTTATTGAAACCGCTTCTCAACTCTCACTTCTTAGACTCATGCGGAATCCATCAATTCCTCTTTCCGAATCGCTAGTACGGCCTTTTGGTGTTCAAAGTTACTGGCGATATCTTTCCTATTTAAAACCGATTATGGTTTTTCCGCTCTAGGAACTACTGGCAAGACTTGCGTAAGTGGCGGCTTGACAGTAGGTCGGACGGA
>JABUQX010131526.1:0-12500 GCA_015478945.1 Trachelipus rathkii
AAGATTATAACAAAGAACTAAAATGTGTTCAGAGGACTGGGTAAGTCTTATAGTGACCTCGATAACTATAAAATCTATCTTATATATTTAATTATAAATAGAATTTAGGAATGTAGTCAAACAAATAGATTTATGGGAAGAGTAGTCATATAAGCGTAGGCGGCATGTTTATACTATAAAGTATAGTCCTAATATATTTTCTTGTAGATATTAATAGAATTTATAATAAATAATGATTAGACAATACTAAATTAGGTAGTCTAAGCTTGTACAATGCCAATATATATATAGATTATAGATATATATAAAGTTTAAAGTATTTATTTAATGATCATCGATTTAGATTGATAATCTAGGTTGAACAGGTATTTACATTATAATAATGTGATAAAGCAGGTAGACGAGAACTGGTGTAGTCAGTCCTGTATGTTGCAACCCCTAGGATTATAATATTAAATAGATTAGCAGGCAGCATTATGATGGGTATCTAAGCTATGAATAAATCTCCCCTTGACCGCAGGTCACATTTGTAGAAGGTCTCTTAAAATGAGGCCAATCTGTGGGCTAATCAAATGAAACCGTATGAAATATATATAAACAATAAATTTTATTCATTATGATCATATTATTCTATGGCTCATATAAGATTGAACTATATATAAAGGTAGGACATAAGTATGCGTCGACACAATAATAAGTGTCTGTTTAGTTATTATGTAGTTGCAGAATGACATGGGGCAACTGTATGGCATCATATAAATGTAATAAAAGACTTTAATGATGTTAAACTATATTAGAGAGAAAGTATATCAATGTATGAATGACTATAGTTATAGGCAATGAATTCTGTCAGTGGTTCTAGTTAGTGAACCATCTCTGATAAGTAATAGTTAGTAGGCAGCGTGATAACAGGCGAGATCTGGGTCTAATAAGGGCCAACAGTAGACAGCCGAATAGGGATATATTGTATAAAAGAACAAGATAGAAAAAATGAGTGAGTTATATATATGATATATATATAGTAATATATATTTATATTATATAGATGTGTAAGTATATATTTCGGGATTATCGACTTGTATGATCACTCGAAACTGAATATCAAAATGAGTAAATCTAAGCTCAGAATCAGTCAATGTGTATATGGGAAGTTAGTAGCTAACTTTGTAGAGGGCAAATGTAGGGAAAACCAATCGATATATGAGTTTACGTGCATGATACTGAGTGCCACAGGCGTAATAGCTTATATAATACATATAGATTTAATTAATATATGCAATAGTATGTATATATATATTATATATTATATACTATAATATATTAATATTATATTATAATATATCTAATATATGTATTATATATAAAATTAATGAACTAAAAAGCATTGTTTTAATTGAATAGATATTAATAATATGATAATATTATATATATATATATTTATATATATATATAGATAATATCTATATTATATAGCCTTTACAAGAATGTGTGATAGAGAGTTATGATTACTTAGGCACATTTACTGCGAATTTCTAATGAAGGCGTAAACGGCAATACATGTAGTACACGATTGATTAAGCAGTGTGATTTTATGTAAAGTTAAGAAAGGGCTATGAACGAATTTGATAATAAATAGTAGCGAATGTATTAAACTATATATAATGTGATTAGGTTGATAATGTCAATGATATGTAACTAGTTTCGTAAGATCATAATATTTATAAAGTATTAAAGTTATTAACTAGTGGGTGTTACGATAGGATATGCTGAATGCTGATAACACTGATATTTAGATCGAAAGATGAAGGCAATGGCTAAAACACTTGAGTGAGTTAAGGTAAAATCACGGTTATACAGTATCTCATAATATATATTGGTACATACATATAAACGCATATGCATTTTATTGTATATACTATTAGTATATATTAACGTAACTATATATTATAGAGTACTCTATATTAAGATATCAAATTATAGTGATAAAAGAAATCTATAAGCATAGTACATGTGCTAATGTACGCTATAATGGGGTGGCTTAGCATACATAATCATACACTCTCTCTGTAGACAGAATAATACTTTGATTAATCGATTTAATTATTTCTTTCAATATCGGGTGTTTGTTAATTGTGCTACTAGGACTGTGGTAACATCCTTATAATAAATTAGCTCCACTCAAGTATGATGGATATTATAGTATTGCTCATAAGTAGACAATCACTATACAATGGAGATACGAAATAATAGAATTCGGCTAAAGCGCTTAGAAATACAACTCATTCATTATAATACGTGTGATGTACAGGATGACGGCTGTCCTATAGAACTTAGAGAAATTAATATAGTGGCGACTCGCAGGATTGTCATTAACTTGTGTGATTCATTATTAATAAATCTACACATAATTTGATCGCATAGATAAAAAACATATAAGGTAAGGCGTAGGAATAATATGGTGTAATATTATGAACCAATCAGCGAGCACTAAGCGTATAGCAAGTATTGTCTATGTCGGTGTACAGTCTTGCTAGAATATACCATAAAGTTACCATTGTATGCGACATTCTATCTGGGCTGTTGACACTAGGAAATAAAGCATTATAGCGTTCAAGAACAATTACTGGCATTATGATATATACATAAAGTTAATATATTAGATCGGATTATAGATATTCTAGTTGATCCCATGTTAAGTACAAGATTATAGTACAATCATGCTCTAACAGTGTAGCTCACCAGTTGATAAGTTTACGGCGATAAATTTCGTAAAAGACACTGAGTGAGATGGCGAGATATATGTAGCAATGATAAACTCCTATGTCGTTAAGTATAGGGCTAAGTGCCGTTATAGCACATTATTATAGAGATATTATTGAATAATTTAATTAGTGAGCAATAAACAAAATAGATATTTATTAAGTAATGATGAGTATATTAATATATATATATTTATAGTAAGGTAAATTAATATTATTATGATATGAATGAGGATATATATATATCATAATATACGACAGTTAAGCTATTATATAATTATTACTAATAGTAGTACTAATTGTAAATATATAGTTAAGCATGTATTTAAATGCTTACTTAAGCATTTAAAGAATGCAAGGGGCAAGGTACTAAGTGTCATACATCTGATTGAAATCGAACGTTGAGTGTTTTTAGTTGAAAATTTAGGTTATTAATGTAAAGTATTGATAGTAAATAAACATTGTAGCTAAATATTTTATGAATAAATGTACAAGTATACTTGAGTTAATTCGAAATGCACCTAATAGATATTATATAATGATAAATAGCGTTACTATCTGGTGATAGTAGCGGTGTATGACATATAATAAAATAGTAGTATGATAAGTGGACTAATTAATAAATGTAGACTAGGTAGTCATTAGCATACGTGGTTAAGTTATCCCTATATACATCGTGAATGAAGAACGTGGGTGAAAGAGTATAGTAGTGGTCAAAGTGACTTCACAGGTCTTTAGATGTTAAATAAGATACAGGAAGAAGGTACTTTTGAGGCACTTATCGTCATGTAATATTGAACAATTGATATTAGGGTGACTGGTTGAAAGTATCTGGGTATGTTCGCACTAGGGGTTGCCTCACACCGGTGGATGGCAAAGTATAAAAGCGGAAGGGTGCACGAGACATGACATGTGGTGTGCGATCGGTCGTAGTCACGTTGATCCAGTAATGATAGAAGGGCTTACATGCTATGCGTGTGAGTAATAGTTAGCGTTGTAATGAGATAACTGGACGTATAGATTATCGTATCATATTATAATTAAAAAAGAAAACATGAGGCAAGCCTAGAAGGGAGACTGGCCAACATTATCGTGTAAAGATCCAGCAGATGTAAGCACAAGCAAGTACTTTAAGTTTTTGTAAAGTGATTAGGATTAAAGTAAGCATAGAGCAAGAGAGTCTCTGCGGGCTGGTGTAGCAGGTGTACCTCATGTATTATTAGGGAGGAAGCGGAAAGCAACAAAACATGGTGTGATGTACATAAGTAAAGGCCGGTGACCATAAAATATTGGTAAGAGATAAGATGTATTAAATAGGTGTGACTGTAAACAGTGAGTCGCTATATTATTCTAGGTACAAATCATCAAGAGAGAACGCGCACACGATGTTGAATATAAGTCATCATATAAATTTTTCGCAAAATCGGGAATCGGGTCATCACAATTTCAGAGATAGTAAAGGCTTTTTCAATATAGATACATAGTATAGTATAATATTATATACTTATAATATATATATGACTATAATATATATATATAATATACTTGATAGTATATATAGAATATAATATAATATATATATAAATATTATAATTAATATATTGTAGTATATAATTTTTCTGTCACTCTATATTAAATGAATATTATGTATATATAGATAGTTAATGATTATAAATATTTTTGATTAAGTATTATAATTATGATTATAATATGGATTTTATATATATAGTATATATAATAATAGTATTATGTATAATTAAATTATATTATATACATGTATTATTATATATTATATGCTAGTATAGCATTAGAATAATATGGTATGTATTGAATATATATAGTATAATGAATTTCATTAAAGTTTTTTGCAATATAGTATATTATTAATAATATATTATACTATATAATATAATTATATGATGAGTAATTTATTATAATGATATAGTATATTAAGTAGTATTATTAGTGGCTACTCACAGCTGTGATAGGCTTTATTGTACAATACTGCTCTAATTATATTAATAATAGGATACAAGCAATAAGCTATATGAGCTCCTATGGGAAAATAAATGAGAGTACGATATTCTTCAGGTTATGATGTAATGAATGTATAAATGTTAGAAAGGAGAGGTAATAGTATTGATGAGTGGTTGATGATATTATTCTGTTTGCTGGTAACTGTGCGAGGTGTCACAAGAGTGACAAGATTCCTGTCTTTTTTCGGTCTATAAAGGAAAGGGTGACATAAAAAATTCCTAATTACAGGGGAATAAGGTTATTGTAAAAAGGAAAGGTTAAGAGTATTGCTGATATATAGATTGGGGAGGAACTATGTGGTTTATGGAATAAGTGATATTTATATTTTTATGTTATTTTTTTTTGAATTTTTTTTTTTTTATATATTAGTTTTTATTTTTTCTTATTTGTAAATAGTTTTTTGTTTCTTTTTTGTATGAATAGGTGAGGCCGGTTCCCGCTATATGGAGTTATCTAAAGTAATAATAGCGTAGAAATGGGAATCGGGACAATGCTCTTTCCCCTTTGTTAATGAATTCAGACCCCTTGTTTGTTGTTGATTTTAAAGTCAGTCACCTCGAGAGAGTGACGTTTATTTTTAGGGGGAAAGGATCAATTATGTGTCAGTAGTAAAAAGTGATATTGTGGCAATGTAAAGGAGAACACACAGGTAATCGAGCGATGTAAAGACTAAGTTCCTTACATGGACATAAGCGCCCTGATAATATTATACGCAAATTAGTAATTAGTATAGCAAGCAAAAGATATCACACAACCAGCTCATGGCGTAGTCATTACATGACCCAGGTGACCAGGATGGATTTAAAAAGTGAAAGAGCTCGCTAGAATGTGTGACGCTAATTCCAGAGTGGGGTTAGTGGGAGTCCAATAGCACCATATTAGATAGAAGCTACGGTTGCAAAGAGTATATTTGTGCATATAGAGTAAATGTGTGCAGAGTGCTGGGTAAGTATTGGCCTATCACCGAAACTCATTAGTTTGTAAAATAAAAGATTAACGAAGTCAGAGGACTCTGATGAACTGATAGCACACAAAATGTCGAGATCATGGGTCGAGTCGAGCGCGGAGTACAGTATATCGATAAGAACTGTTCTAGCAACTAGGTGGCAGATAAGCCGGGCCCAAATAATAATCAGGCAGAATATGACAAGGTTAATACCATGGGTTACCGTGATTGTGCACTTAATTGAGTTTCTATAGAAGATCAAACGACACAGCTATGTATAGAGGAGTCGCAAGTCACTAGTTTTTATATAAGCGAAGCAAGAAACTCAGTAATAAACGTCAGTGCTACAATAGTAGGCGATCAAGTAGTGCTTGGTAGATAGTGCGTTAGGCACTGGAATTGATTATAATAAAATTATTATTATGAGTTATTATAGTGGTATTATATATTTAATCTCCACTATTACAAAGTATATTTATTTTTTTTACCTATATTGATAAATTATAATTTCGACCTAATAAAACCCTACGGTTTTGGATTTTAAGATAACAATAAGATGATTTATGAAAGTTATATATATAGATTCAATTTAATATATAATGTTAAGTATTGGTATTTATGGTATGTATGGTTAATAGGCTCATATTTATTGACATGTCTAAACGTGTAGAGATCATACAAAAATAAATCTTAGATTATATTAATTATAAAATATGTTATAAATAGTATTATCATAATAAAAAAAGACAATTGCACTCATGGGATAATAATTCGAGTGCCTGTTCATATCTAGATTGCAAGTTAAGTATGTTCATAGGCATGACAAAGTAGGCGGACGACGTAGGAGTAGAGAGAGTAGTAGATTTATTAATTGTATAGTGGAATTATCAATGAAGTCATAACCTCGGAATGAGAAGAATTAAAAGTTATGAAGATTTGGTGCTCAAATGATACCAAGGTTGGTATCTTATATGAATGTACTCGCGAAAATGAATTGAAAAGAATATTAAATTATGAAGCAAAGGTAGACGTTTGGGGTTACTGGGTGACTCATCCATAATTGATTATGAGAAGAAGCATGTTTATATATTGGGCGAAGATGCTTGTGGTTATGTGAGGATAAAGGCCTGCAGTTCTATTAGCGAAACATGTTAGACTTAATACTCTATATGAAGAGTCCTGATAGAGTGGACTTCTATGAAATTATAGCTAACTATGACAGCGGTGTAGGATCTAAATTATTAGTAAAAGAATCTCTGCTTAAGTTTATGACTCGTTGGATGCATGCATTCTTTACAGCAAAATTATATAAGATGACGGCTTATAGGCATGTCAAACTGGAGTCACCTCACATATTAATGCACGCCAGTAGATAATGTATAGAGTTAGTAAAGATTACTTATGAGCTATGCACTTGTAGACGTATACATGAGTACGGCCTATAGTAAAGTAAGCAGAGGGGCATAACATTAGGGGATAAGCAACTAAGGATAGACCTACTCTCAATAATATTAGTAGTGTAAAATATATTTAAAGCTTAATGTTATAATTCAATGTGAAATTAAAATATATAAGAGACAACAGGGTTCAAGTGTATATTAAGTATGTAAATGCTGTTATAGGGTCAGGATGATCGCATGTTCACTGAATTATAAAGTAATATAAAGCGTACATGATATATGAGACTAAATGCCTGTGGGTCTCAAAATATTAGATGCCGCCAAATTAAGATTAGAGAGCAGTAATGATGTATTACAGTTGAATGCCTGTATTTAATATGATGCAGTTAAAGACCATGGAGCTAAAAGCTATGTGCAGAAAGCTTTTAAATTAAGAGACATTGCATATCGCGTATATAGGTTAATACTAAGTATTGAATTCGTCAAGTGCTGAGATTATGATATCTTAGTGCGCAGAAATTTATTATTATAGTAGCTATCTTAAAACATGAGATTAATATATAAAAATTAATATTATATATTTAGTAATATTTATATATTATAGTATATATTAAGTATCGATTTACAGATGCTTGTTTTTGTGACTGTAATATATAAGTGACTTATGATTATACGATAAAATAGTATTTATTAATATTGTAGGATATATATATATATAATTACTATTAACCATATTAATTTATTTAAATGGACTAATATAATTCATAAGTATTAAAATATATATATGAATAGTAATTATGATTTAGATTAGTATGTTATATAACTTAAATATTATATATATTGAGTATAATATCCTTAACCTATGTATTATATAATTATGTATTAATTATCATATAGTATAAGTTAAAGCTTATACCTATATGGATGTTGATTTCTGGCTAGATGGCTGTCATTAATAGGTATAGAACATAGCAACATATGACTGTCAGATACTCGTCAGTCGTATAATCTATACTAAAATTGTTAATGAAAATAGAGAAGGGCTTAAGGATGCATTATTGTTAAGATTATGTAATACTCAACCCTAATATATATAATTATATATATTTATATATAATATATCACGTCATATCTACTGAGGTGTGTAAAATAATGATCGCCAAACATATATTTTAGAATAAGAGAATGAAATAATGAGCTTGAAACTGTAGCGTAGTTGTTAGATACGGATGACTCATACTTATTATGTTTGAAAAGCAACTAAAGTCGACTCACTGGCAGTTAGGTTTAAGCGCCCATTCTTATAGATAACAAGATAGTTGGAACATAAATCATTTGGAGTGGCAAGTGAGCTCACATATATGTTAAACGGATATTCAAAATGATAGAAACTGTATCAGTGTAGATATAATTTAGGATAGAGCTAATAGCTAGGCTGGGTGTCAACTGACTGTCTAGCTTCCTGAATAATATATTATATATAATTAAAGTAAGGTGAGCGTGCAAGGGACAACTGTGGGTGTCCCTATTATCCGCCATTTATGAGAACGAGTATATGATTTTTATTATGGTCACTGAGGTTAACGAATGTATACACGGTCACAATAAAGTAAAGAGAAACGAAGTATATGACCAAACTTAGAAAGGTCGAGCTGTGAGATTATAGGTAATATTCTATGTATGTAATAATGATAATGTACAATATATTAAATGATTGTTAAGTTATGAAATGTGAGTAGTAAGATAAACGCGTATAATGCACGTGTGTGCCGTTCTGGTGTAGTATTGTAGATTGTTTAATAGGTGTTCAGTGAAGGTATTTATTATATAAGTATTAGAGATTTACTGATAGATATTATTGAGTAAGATAGTAAGGTATTTAAGTCATATGTATGATGACAGATGTAAGTGCTAGTTGAAGTATGTAGTTGTATGTATAACCTAATACTGATTAATTAGAATCTAAAACTAATAAAGTAAATACTCATGAATAATTATAGATACAAGCTATAGGCTCGGGGATGAGTTGTGAACTTCACTCAATAAATATTAAATCAAAAGAGCCGTAAGCATAGCAGATGGGTATAGCATTATCTACCGCTCATGTTAGCATATATGTATAAGATATTAATTGTCAAAGTAAGATATGGTAGTAAGTGTAGTGGCGTATGAGCATGCTACAATAGTATCAAGTATTATATAGGCAAGGACTAAAACAATGGAGTTAGCAGTATTAATTTATAAAGGTAAACTAATATTAATAGTCGTAAAGTTTGACGTGTCTAAACATCTGCACCATGAGCGAGTTAGGGTGAGGTAGTCGTTATTACTAGTTAAGACTCTGATAGATTTACATTATGCATTAGACTAGTATAGTGTAATAAATTCTAAGAGTAGTAATTAAATATATATTAATATTATTATCATATTATTCATTTATTATAGTATATATAATATCTATCTAATTTATTATATATGATGTAAGTAACTTTGTATATATATATATAAATAAGGTATAATTTTATTTATATTCTATATATAATTATAGTATAGTATAGTATATATATTATATACATTAATATATTTATATATAATAGATAGATAGATTATGTAAATCTTATATATGTTATATATATAGTTATATATTATAGTTATATATTTGATAATTATAGTAATGATATAATATTATAATTAATAATTATTATAGTATATATATTAAATAATATATTATTAATTTATATTTAATTTTATTTATATATATATTTTATAAATTATATATACATGATATTATAATACTAATATTAATCTAAATGGTATCTGGCATGGCAATATTAAAGATAGATGAATACAGCTATAATTCAATGTATGTTGTTGCCGAGACGTTGAATGTTATTATATATAAGTCAAAAATATAGTATTTTATAATAAGTGTGATAATAGAATTAGTAGAATATCTACGATAGTACATATTATAATTATATTGATGCAACTATAAGATATGCAATAGTTATAACTGTAAGATGAATTCTATAGAGATTAGAATGACGGAGCTGGGCTAATATTAAATCGAAATTAATATAGACTCCCTTATCGGTGTTTAACAGGGTCACTTTATACTATATAAACTATATAAAATTCTGCATTCATATTATATTAAAAATGAGATCACATGCAAGAACTGGTGGTAATAGTAGTATACCTCACTGTAAATATTATAAATTAAGAAGATAATAGTATGGCTAATACAATTAGGAGTGTGCAAGTGAATTGGCAATGAAGAAGAGCAGAGCTAATTTATATAATGTTAGAGAGTTAGAGTGTCATAGAGCTGCTAGTAATTGGAGACAACGTTATAGAATCGCCTTACCAAAAAAATCTAATAAAGAGATTATCAGAACGCCATGCGCAGTGTATCCACGCAGTTCTCGACGGAGATGTGAACATGTCGGACTCACTGTACTGCGCACGCAATCGAGAAACAGTAACGCGACTATTTAAAATAATAGATGAATAACAAAAGTTACACAATGTCATTTGAAATCGTCAAGTTGTTTGAGACAAGTTATAGAATGGAGATCTCTAATTCATAGGGAATTAGATCTCAGCTGCGATAAATATTAATATATGACAGTGACAATAAAACTATTAATAGTGAGCACTAACGATGTAGGGGTTATATATGACATTAGATACGTTCAATAATAAGTCATATAGAGATATATAGTAATCAGTAGCTCAACGATAAGAGTGATGGCATGCTATAGAAGATTAGTCCATTTGAGGTAGAGCTCTGAATTAGTTAAAATAATAACTTAACTATTAGAAGATTTAGATACACTTAGTAAAACTAGTTATATAAGTAATATAGATAAGTGCAGGCATAGTAATAGTATCGATTACGTGTCTTTAAAAGTAGTTGAGTGCGAATCATGTAAATTAATTAATGACACAAGAAGCCTAAGAACAATTCTAGGACGGTCAGATTCATAATCTGATATGCTCATATATAGAAGGCAAAACAAATTTGTTTGCGATATAGGCTGTTATGGATAACCATTAAATATCTTAAAGGATGGTGTGACTAATTAGAGGTAGCAACTTAATAGTCTATGAAAATGACTCCTACATAATTGTTAAAGACTGCGTTAATATAGTTACTTTATATAGGAATAATGTCATGGATTGGGGACGATGCGTTAATTGTCATGATGCTCGACTAAGTAGAGTTATCAGTTAGGTTACATTAACTCATACTATATTCTTATTACTAAAAATGAATATTAAAATATAAATATTAATATTTATATATAGAAATTATATATAATTAATAGTTAATAATTATATATATCATATATATAATTATTATATATTATTAATTATTAATATATGAATATAATATTAATATATAGTTTTAATAATTATAATATATATTAAATAATTTATTATAATATATGTAATATATATATATATGTAAATAATAATATTATATATCAATAAAATAATAGTTAATATATAATATCTATTATAGTATACTTATTATTAATATTAGTATATATATAGAAATAGTTATTATATTATATTAGATATATATATGTATAGTATTTATGTCCCAATAGTGTAAATTCTAATGGCTTAAACAGTGGGCTTATATATTAGGTTAATAGAAGATTCATATATGTATGACTTAATATGCTACACTATACTAAAGTAACATTAACTGAATAGTTTGTTGAGCACGTGATTACTATAGAATTAGATGATAATTAATGGTAATAAAGAAATCAATGCTAGACATAAATGTATAAATGTATAATGGCTTAATATATTAAGGTGTATAATGTGGTTACAAGAGGTGTGGCGTCCGCAATTGATAAAGTTAAAGATGAAAGCCAACATAGGGTACGTGACCGAAAAAGTGTCGTGATGATTATATGACACTTGAAGTCAAGCTTGGGGTTATGGATATAGCCGAAATTTATATTAGCAACAATACAGATGGAGCTTTGCTTTGTATAGTGGATCATAGTCTTATCGAGTTGATAGCATCGAGACATATGAGAGGCTGTTACTGAAGTATAGATATGATATTAAGCTAGGATTCCTGGGCGTTCCACATTCAGCCCGAATATAAAGAAATCCTAGCTAAGCTGGGGGTGCTACGACTGATCCTCAATAGTAATGAATTAAATCTATAGCTTAACTGTGCGTAACATGTGTACTAGCCGAATGTATTATTAAAGAACTCTGTGCAACGTTAGGGTACAGCTAGGACGGACGCTGGTGCCCTAGTAATAAAACGAAGAAGAGAGCTTGAAATTATATTAAACTGATATAGCAGTCGAAGCAGCGTGGGGTAGC
>JABUQX010131526.1:17500-20000 GCA_015478945.1 Trachelipus rathkii
TTAAAAATTAGATGTTATTATTAATGGGAAAAAGAAGTCGGTAATTATTGAGTTCAACAGATTCTAAAAAAAATAGATATTTTTTTAAAAATCAATCGATCTTTTGATATTCCTAGAAGCAACGTTGCCAAATGCTGTTAATAAAAAATTAAATTTTACCCTCGAAAAATCAGTAAGGTTATGATGAGTTTGGTTAAGTAGACAGATTTACTGTGTATAATTAACAAAACTTATCATAACCTAAACTTAATGGGTCCTGAAACGAATTTAAACAAAAAACTTTTTGGTAGATTGATTACATTTATATATAAAAGAGGTTTGGCACCACTGTTTTAGCACTTTTACATGGGGACGAAAGATGAATAAAAAAAACCGATTATCTGAAAAAATATCGATATTTTGTCAGAATCTGTTGAACTCAATAATTACCAAGAAGTCTCTGCAAAATATTTAGCTATTAATAGTCAGGAAACATGGAAAGAATACCACACTCTAATATAATTATAGATTGTGATGATACTTCGAAATCTTTTCAATCGTCTTATTGATTTTATAATTTCATCTATCAAAATATTCTTTTAAAACAAATTTTATTTTCTTATTTTGAATTTTTATGGTATAATTAATAGCAAATAAATATGATATATTTGCATTAAAATTATACATAAACTACAATATATTGAAATTAATTCCATGGTCAGCACAAATAGGAAACAATTTGCCTGATGTTTCCAGTAGTTATTTTGAAATTATAGATAAGCAAACCAGCTTTTAATTTTAACTATTATTTATTTATTTATTTATTTATTTATTTATTTATTTATTTATTTTTACAGGGAACTGAAAACTTAAATATAAAGCTTTTATTGCGGAAAACGAAATTAGCCATTTTTAATGATGCATATAAACAGCCTCTCTCTCTCTCTCTCTCTCTCTCTCTCTATATATATATATATATATATATATATATATATATATATATATATATATATATATATATATATATATATATATATATATATATATGTGTGTGTGTGTGTGTGTGTGTATGTATATATTTCTAATTTTTGTAATTTTTAAAGGTAAATTGCCCATTGATACTGCAAATTAAATATTGCCTCTTATATTGCTAATATTTATCATATTCAATATTAGAATATTGCTTATAATCTATTTATTTATTGTTAATTAATTATTTTTAGTTATTTAATTTTCCTTTTTTATTATTGAAACGGTTTTTTTAAATGTTAAATATCTTGTCATCCTGTATAGTTCTCTAGCAACAAGACGCTATTTTTGATATATATATATATATATATATATATATAGATATATATATATATATAAATATCGTATATATATATATATATATATATATACATATATATATATATATACATATGAGTATATATATATATATATATATATATATATATATATATCTCTATAGCATGGGTATAAAAGAGAGAGTATATATATATATATAGAGAGTATAAATATATATATATATATATATATATATATATATATATAGTTTCTCTATAAAAAGATATTTTTATATATATATATATATATATATATATATTTTAGTGATGCAGGTAACATCCACATCCGTATTTCAGAACGTATCTGCATTATTAAAGATTCAGATCTGTATCCGGTGCTTTTTTTGTTCTGCGGATGTTGGGTATGGATATTTATTGTCGAATTTGATAAAGAATTTTGTAATAAAAATACTTAGGACGAATCTGAAAATGAAAATGAAAATGAAAATGAGTTGAAGGCTATTTAAAAATGGCTTGGTTTTCCATATATTACTGTTATCAAAGACGTTCCAAACTCTGCTGAATAGTACACTTCCATATGTTGGAAAGAATGGTATTGCTCAAAGAACCTCTTGCTGTTGTACGCCAGTTCGTATTCCATAGTTAAAATTCTTACTAATGTGGAAAATGACATCATTAATGATCACTGAAATGATAATAAAAATGACTGCATTAAGCTATTGAAACCATTTGAAGAAATTACCAAAAAAATCAGTGCCTCTACAGCTTGTGTCTCTGATGTAATATTATTAATCTCAACACTAAGGAAGCATTTTGAACCATTTTCAAATGAAAATGATGACGATTTAAAAAGAATAAAAAATGCAATAAAACTAAAGCTAGAAGAACGCTTTGGTTCTGGGGAAATTAATGACTTTCATACTATTGCAACTTACTTAGATCCCCGTAAGAAAAGCAAGTTTGTTTATTTTTTTTGTAACACAATATTAGAACAAGTTAAATCGTCACTTTGTGTTGCAGTTGAAAAATTTCAATCCAAATAGAATAGTCTATTAATTCGCCACCGATTTAAAGGAAAAAAAAACGTAATCTACAGAACCAGCACCTTCTACAAGTAAATCAATAACAGATTCACTGGAAGAATTTCTACAGTCCAGTAGTGATGAAGAAACACACGCATTACCAAAAGATGTAGTGCAAATGGTTGAAAACTA
>JABUQX010131526.1:25000-35000 GCA_015478945.1 Trachelipus rathkii
AAAAAGATTAGGTACTCAAAATAAAAAGCAGTTAAGGCTGACCTCCTTGCCCCTCAAAAATATCCCCACCAATACTAAATATTCCCTCTACCTCTACAACCGCAGAACTAGGGAGAGGTGTATATATTTTATGAACAAGTTCAACAAATTCTGCCTATGATGAAAGGGAAAGATGTCCTGGTGAGAGGAGGCTGGTGTTAGTTCACTTCCAGCAGTCCATTGCTAATTTGAGGTCACCAAAATCATTCTGCCTCCCTTCAAATATTTTGACCACCCTGTCCACCCATATAAAGGTCTATTTCGTCCAAGACTTTAGTAGAATACATGAAAGCCTCGACTCTTGCAGAGTCGATGCTAATGCTGCGTATCTCGGTAGAACACACACACACACACACACATTAACACACACACACACACACAGAATTGATTTACATTGCCTATTATTATAGTAATAATATAATAAATTAAAGTTATAGATGAGGGTATTAGCACTAACCCAAAATCAATTCTAAATGTTATTTATTATATATGGTAACTTTAAGGAGGTTGAGATTATTTTTTTTGTAGTTTAATTATTAAAAAACAATAATTCTTAGACTAAAAGTAATTAGTTATAAACCTAAAATAAAAATTATATTTCTTATTATAACCAATAAGAATTCTTAATAAGTAAACTATATTTTCATTTTAAAAAGGTGCGGCAAACAAAAAGAGCGTGGAACCTTTTGATCCGCACGTGCAAGTCCGCTATCTCCTGACGACTCCGGGCACCTCCGCCAGTCCAGCACTTATTTGGCAGTCCGCCCGGAGCGACCAGCGGACCAAAGGTGAAGCGCCCACCTCTGGTGCCTATATATACATATATATATATATATATATATATATTATATATATACATATATACATATATATATATATATGATATATATATATATATATACATATATATACACAGAGAGACACACAGATAGACAAAGAGACAGATAGATGGGCAGACAGATAAACAGATTGAGAGAAAGACAGACAGATGGACAAGCAAACAATTTGTAGGTATATAAATAGACAAACAGATAGAAGACAAACAAACATACACAGCAAAGAGACACACAAGCAGAGAGAGATAGTAACAGTCATTCTGACAGACAAACAGACAGACAAAGAGACACAGATAGATAGACAGATAGATGGACAAAGAGACACACGTATAGATAGATAGATAGATAGATAGATAGATAGATAGATAGATAGATAAATGGATGGATGGATAGATGGATAGATGGATAGATAAATAGATGGATAGATAGATAGATAGATAGATAGATAGATAGATAGATAGACAGATAGATAGATAGATAGATAGATAGATAGATAGATAGATATATAGATAGATAGATAGATAGATAGATGGATAGATAGATAGATGGATGGATGGATGGATGGATAGATGGATAGATGGATAGATGGATAGATGGATAGATGGATAGATAGATAGATAGATAGATAGATAGATAGATAGATACAAAGAGAGAGACAAACAGATAGGTTGCGGAGTAAAATTCCTAACTAGCGAAAATAAAAGAAATAATTAAAAAATATAAAAATTAAAGGTTAAATATATTGTTGTGATTTGGAAATGGAAAGTTTCTGAAAGTTTGTCTCGTTTTGTCATTTCTTCAAGTTTTTTTCATCCTTGCATTGCTTTTTTTCTCATATCTCTGCTCTTATTATTATTATTATTATTATTATTATTATTATTATTATTATTATTATTATTATTATTATTATTATTATTATTATTATTATTATTATTATTATTATTATTATTATTTAATTGATTAATTAATAAGATTTGTATTTAGCCTTTTTCGAAAATATAAGTATTATAAAGCCTGTCCTCTGAAATTTATGTTTTTTGAGTTGTGCCACTATTAAAGTAAAGCGTTATATATCGTTATATATCAGTGTCGGGGAAATCGGCTATCCTTTCAGCCAAGTGTTTGTGTTCTTAAATATAATTTCTATTTCAAATATTTAAAAATTAAATATTATTTTTAAATTAAATAAATTTTCTATTTCTATTTCTATATTGCATTAATGATCTTACTCATTTTATCATCTTGTATCATCATTCTATGATGGTTCGAATCTCGTAGAGTACTACTCAATTAATCCCTAAGCCCATTTGTTGCCTGGCGTTGCTTATTTCTGCTGATCTAGACAAAGTCCTAGATTCAGGTTGACTCAACAATGCAAATTCAGTCTTTTAAAAGTATAAATTAATTAAATTCATTATACCTGTCATTTAACAACTCACCTGACTCATATTTCCAGAAAACAATCTTAACATTCTTCTTTTCAATTAAAATTATACGTTAAATTACAGTCATTAACTACAACGGCTGACAGTTATAATGTTTCATTTCAAAAATTATTAAATAAGCTTAATTAAATTCCTCCAAATTTATTTTAGCACCTTGTACCTATTAGGATTTACTTTTCTAGATGGCTTCTCTAAACATAAACTACTAATATGAGTCTCCAAGGGCTAGGATTTTTTTTTTTTACTTGCAACATAACATTGGGGGTTCTAGCCCCCTTTTATTGACCCTATAAAACATATTTTTGGTGAAATTTCCTCCTTAAACATAGTTTCAGTATATAAATGTGAGAACAACTTTTCTGTTCTTTTCTATTTTTCCAAGTGAAGTTAATTTTTCTCACTTAACATTTAGGTCTCAGTGTCCATCTGGAAACTTACCATGAAATCTGAATTACTGATTTAGAATTGATGGAAAATTCGTAAGAGGCAAAAAAGAAATTAAGTATACATCAAACTACAAGTAAATTTATATAAAAAAAATTAGTTATATATATATATATATATATATATATATATATATATATATATATATATATATATATATATATATATATATATATATATATATATATATATATATATATATATATAAATAGTTATGAAGAATATAAATTAATTAATAAATTTTAATTTTAGAAAAATAATTTGAATTCCAAATGCAAATGCTATGAATTAATATATATATACATATATATATATGGAGTGTTAAGTTTGTGATAACAAAGTGACTCGATTTGTCAAGCTGTATTTTTTGGAACGATAAATTTTATAATAATTGTTTGCCATAAATTTGTATATATTTTAACGTAGGAATAAACGTAGTAATGTGTATGGAATGTTTTATAAATTTTAATACGTGAATTTTTATACCATATTTTATAAGTATTACTAGAAGACTGATGAAAGCGCACAATTTACTAGTTTTAAGAGGAAAAACATAGATTTTAATGATTTTCTTTTAGAATACTTTTAATAGATAGATGTATATAAGAATACTTTCTGAAAAATTTTTATAGTGTTAAGTTTGTGATAATAAAGTGACTTGATTTGTCAAGCTGTATTTTTTAGAACGATAAATTTTATAATAATTGTTTGTCATAAATTTTTATCTATTTTAACGTAGGAATAAATAAATATTGCTGGAGTGTGGGTTGACCTTTATATTTTTTATATTTTTGTATTTTGGTATTTTTGTTGGCGTTGTCGTGGGGAGAGGGAGGAGGGGGAGGTGTGGGAGTGGATTTAAATTGATAGTTGTTTTTATATTTTTTTTTATTTTTTTGTATATTATTTTAACGTATTTTGGTGTTGTTGGTGTGGGTTGGTGAGCGGGGTGGTAGCCCTAGGTTGTGGGAAGCACCTAAGGTGGGGGGTCCCGTAAAGCGTACAGCCTGATTGATTGACTTATATATAGAAGTAGAGAGAGATGGGGAGGAGAGTGGTAATTAGGGTGGGGTGTATGAATGTGAGGGGGGTAAACGAGGATTTGAAGAGGGAGGAAGTGGGACTGATGTTTGAGGAAAAAAGGATAGATGTGTTAGGAATAACAGAAACTAAGTTGAAGGGAAAGAGGGAGTTGGATTTCGGCAAATACAAGGGTATGGTATTGGGAGGGTGAGCGCGAGGGAGGGGGTATATAGTTATGAGGAAAGAGATGTGGGACAAGGTGAGGGTGTGTAAACAGGTGAGTTCTAGGTTAATGTGGGTAAAAGTGAAATTCGGAGGGGAAATGTGGGTGTTTATTTGTGCATACGCACCAGTGAATGGAGCGAGAGAGGAGGAGAGAGAAAGATTTTGGGGAGAATTGAATGAGTGTTGGGAGAGTTTTGGGGTAAATGAAAAAATTTGTCTATTGGGAGATTTGAATGCTGGAGTGGGAAGGGAGGAGGTAGGAAGAATAATTGGACCTTTTGGGGTAGGAGAGAGGAATGTGAATGGAGAAAGTCTGATAGAGTTGTGTGTTGAAAGAAGAATGATAGTGGGGAATACGTGGTTTAAAAAAAATGATAATCATAAGTATACATGGAAGAGTGAGATAACGGGGGGGAAGGCGATTCTAGATTATGTGTGTGTAAATGGGAAAGATAGAGGTAGATTATTAGATGTAAATGTGTTTAGAGGGGCAGGGAGGGGGATATCGGATCACTATTTGGTGATTGCTAGGATAAGGGTGGGGGGAGAGGAGATGGTGAGGGAAAGAGGAGAAAAGAGGAGAGTGGAAGTGATAAAGGTGGAAAAATTGGAGGAGATAGCATGTAAGAGGGAGTTTAGGAGAGGCATGGGAGGACAAGTGGAGAAACGGAGAATGGAATTGGGGAGGTGGGAGGGGGAGCAAGATTTGGGAGAGTATGTGAAGAGGCTAGAAGGGTATGTGGAGTAAAAAGGGTGGGTGCAAGCAGAAGGAAAGGGAGTGAGTGGTGGAGTGAGGAGGTGAAGGAGGTGGTGAAAAGGAAAAAGGAGGCTTATGTGAAATGGTTGGGAGGTAGGGGAGAAGATAGTTGGGAGGAATATAGAAGGGTTAGAGTGGAAAGAGGGCGGTAGAGAGGGCGAAGAGAAGAGCAAAAGAGGAATGGTGTAGAAAAGTGACGGAAAATTTTGAATCGGGGAGTAAGATGTTTTGGAAAGAGGTTAATAAATATAGGAAGAGGAAAGAGGGGTTGGGGGAGATGAATTAAGGGGGGAGAGGGGGATTGGATGGGGGGGGGGGATAGGGTGAGGAAGAGATGGGGGGAGTATTTTAGTGGACTGTTGAATGAAGGGGGAGGGGTAGGGGAGGAAGATATGCAAGAGGTGAGGATGGGAAATGAAGTGGGGAGGGAGGGGGAGGATGAAATTCAAATGGAGGAAATTATTAGGGCTGTGAATAAAGGAAAAAAAGGGAAGTCTGCAGGCTTGGATGGGGTGAGAATGGAAATGTTGCAGAAGGGAGGTAAAGGGGTGGAGGAATGGTTGTATAGGTTATATAACATATGTTGGAGGAGTGGGTGAGGTACCACAGGATTGGGAGGATGGTTGTTTGGTTCCCCTGTATAAGGGAAAAGGGGATAGGATGGAATGTGGGAATTATAGAGGTATATGTCTTTTAAGTGTGGTAGGAAAAGTGTACGGAAGAATATTGATTGAGAGAGTAAGAGGTTTAACGGAGGGGAGAATGGGGGAAGAACAAGGATTTAGGGAGGGAAGAGGGTGTGTGGACCAAGTGTTCACACTAAAGATGCTTGTAGAGAAAAGTATTGAGAGAAAAGGGAAAGTGTATGGATGTTTTTTAGATTTAGAGAAAGCATATGATAGAGTGAATAGGGGTGAAATGTGGAGGGTGTTGGAGGAAAATGGGGTGGGGGGTAATTTAGGGAAAGGTATTAGGGCTTTTTATAAGAATAGCAGAATGTGTGTGAGAGTGTTAGGAGGGGAGAGTGAGATGTTTGGGACGGTGTGTGGATTGAGGCAGGGGTGTGTAATGTCGCCATGGCTATTCAATTTGTTTATGGAGAGGTGTGCAGAGGAATGGTGAGGGAGGGGAGGGGGTGGAATTGATGAATGGGAATGATAGAAGGGAAGTGAACATGATACTGTTTGCGGATGATACTGCCCTAGTGGCGAAGAACGCGGAAGGGCTGAGGTATTTGGTGAGGGAGTTTGAGAGGGTGTGTGGACAAAAGGGGCTTAAAATAAATCCAGGTAAGAGTAAAGGGTAGGGGGTTGGGGAGGAGGAAAGAGAGGAGGGGGAGGAGGTTAGAGTAGGGGGGGTAGTATTGGAAGAAGTAAAGATTTTTAGATACTTAGGGATGGAGTTGGGTAAGGGGGGAGGGATGAAGGAGGAGATAGAACATAGAATTGGTGAAGGAATGAGGGCTTTGAGTGGTCTGAGAGAAATATGGAAAGGGGGGGATCTATCACGGAAAGTTAAGATAAGTATGTTTGAAAAAATCTGTGTACCAGCGGTGCTGTATGGGTGAAACGTGGGATTGGAATGCCAGGGTCCAGGGAAAGTTGGAAGCATTTGAGATGAAGGGGTTGGAGAGTGCCTGTAAGCTAGCAGAAGGAGAGGACTAGAATAGGGGTGGTGAGGGGAGAGGTGTGATTGGAGGAAGGGTCTGGTGGGAAGAGCGGAGAAGGGAATGTTAAGATGGTATGGGCATTTAGTGAGAATGGAGGAGCAGAGAGTGGTTAGAAGAGTATGGGAGGTGGAGGGGATAGGAAGGAGAGAATAGAAGAGACCAAGAAGGAGGTGGATGGATGGAATAAAGAGATGTTGAGGAGGGAGGGATGGGGGAGGAAGAGGGTAGGGAGTTGGCGAGGGGGAGGAGGTGGGTGAGGGCGAGATGAGGGGGGTGTGAATGAGGAAGGCTGTACGCACCACTACCCCGCCCGCGAACAAAGCAGCGCAATAATAATAATAATAATAATATATATATATATATATATATATATATATATATATATATATATATATATATATATATATATATATATATATATATATAAATATATATATATATATATATATATATATATATATATATATATATATATATATATATATATTACATATATATATATATTATGATATATTATATATCATATATGAGTATAGGTTAAAATCAGATTATATTATTATTATTATTATTATATTATATATATTATTATATATTATATTATTATTATTATTATTATATACATATTATTATTATATATTATTATTATTATATTATATATTATTATATATATTATTATTATTATTATTTATATTATTATTATTATTATTATTATATTATATTATTACATATACATACATATATTATTATTATTATTATTATTATTATTATTATTATTATTATTATTATTATACATATATATATTATTATTATGTATTATTATTATTATTATATATTATTATTATTATTATTATTAATATATACATATTATTATTATTATTATTATTATTATTATTATTATTATTATTATTATATTATTATTATTATTATATTAAATTATATATTATATTATTATATATATATTACATATATATATATTATTATTATTATTATATATATATATATATTATTATATATATATTATTATTATATATATAATATTACATATACATATTATTATTATTATATATATATATATATATATATATATATATATATATATATATATATATATATATATATATATATGTGTATTTGCGTGAAAACTTAAAATAAAAAGAGATAAACATATATATATAAATACATATATATATATATAGATATATATATATATATATATATATATATATATATATATATATATATATATATATATATATATATATATATATATATGTATATATATATATATATATATATATATATATATATATATATATATATATATATATATATATATATATATATATAAAGTATATATATATATATATATATATATATATATATATGTGGGAGAACCAACTGTTACGTATTGGAAGGATAGGTCGTTATAAAATATTTTAGTAAAGTAGATTGTTCTTAGACCTTCTCAGGGAAGCATGTGAGAGAAAACAGTGAAGCCTATGGTAAGGAGAGAGAAGGAGAGGAGGAAATAGTCCCATGAATTGGTAAGTTGAAGAAATTGATATTCTTTTTTATTTAGTAGAATTTTTGGAGAAGTTTTTTATGATGAATTAATATGTATTATAGGGAAAGGATCTTGGGACTTGACTTTGAAGCCGAAATCGCTTATAGATGATTAAAGTGAAACTGAATAATGATCTGCATGAGCAATCGATGATCATGACGAAGACCTGCTGAAAGAATGGAAACTATAATGCTCTTAAGTTTGAATTATTTACTAATGAAGTATTAAGCCTGCCGATTTATGGAGTGCTGTTTGCTCGTTTTGGGATTTTGTAATTGTAAGTGATTTTACTATTTCTTATTTGCACTCGTAACTCTCGTTTAAAGTGAAGAAACATTTAAATTTACGTAATTAATAAATTCCTCAGGTGTAAACTTTTAGTTTAACAGACAATGTATGAGGATCGGTTTTATAAACTTGTGATGAAAACAAACTAACTTATTTGTGTTAGTAAGATTTATTTTACGATATAAGTTAATCATTTATTCTAATTCTTTGTCTCGAACAATGCCTGGTTATAGCCAGAAAAATATTGGGATTACCAACCTTTTTTTTGGGTTGGCAGTAGTGAAATTTTATTGAAGTGAAAATAACTTTTATTTATTTTTATTATTGCATTCTCCTCTGAATTAATGAACTAGATGCTGAATATTAATGTGCTCTTTTCTTTTTTTAACTGAGTTTGATAATTTAGCACCTTGCCTCCGTGGAAGTCCTTTAAAGAAGAAACTTTGCCTCCAAGTCCTCGTGTCCTGCATTTTCGTAGCGAAGGTGTTTATGATTTCCTGTTGTATAAAGGTTGTAACATTTTTTAAAAGATTTAATTGATTTATTTAATTTAATGTATGAACTAAGAAATAGGGTAAATATGTTTCTATTATATATTCGAAAATTAAAGGTTTATTTTTGTCCTCCTTCTCCATTTGAAAATTGCTAAGTTTACACAGAAAAGGTTATTAAAAGATTGTGACTGATTGCCGATGACAGTTGAATCCGGCAACAATACCACTATATCATTTTCTTTTTCAGTATTCATTTTTTCATATTTGCACAAACATTAACGATTAACAACACCACCACATTCACCTATGGTTATAATCTAAGAATCACTCCTCACTTCTCAAGCTATATATAAAATCATATGAAGCAACAGATGCCAATTTGAATATTAACTATTTTTCGGCAATTCTAGGATTTCACCAAGATTTGTATAACCAAAATTAGAGCCAAAATTATCAAAAATTATAACTAAAATTATTAACAAAAATATAGTAAATTTTAGTATAACTATATATATATATATATATATATATATATATATATATATATATATATATATATATATATATATATATATATATATATATATATATATATATATATATATATATATATATATATATATATATATATATATATATATATGTATATATATATATATATATATATATATATATATATATATATATATATATATATATATATATATATATATATATATATATATATATATATATATATATATATGTATATATATATATATGTATATATATATATATATATATATATATATATATATATATATATTATATATATATATATATATATATATATATATATATATATATATATATATATATATATATATATATATATATTAAATTTGAATTTAATAAGAATATCTCTTATTATCTATCCTATATTTTGAGGTATTTGAGTAAACTGCATGGATGAACGGTTTTGGGTTCTCTCTGTTTAGAATAATTTTTTTCCTCTAGTATAAACATTTTTATAAATAGAGAAACAAAATGAAGCAATCGTGATACAGTTAGCAAGACAATCTATATCGAATGCTTTAATGAAATTAACCCTGAATTTTTCGAAGCATTTTCTTAGCATATCGACATCTTAATTGCAATACTTTTCACATTCTTCAAAAATGTTGTTTTCTTTATCTATAAATTTATTATAGTTCTCTTCAAATTCTTGTTTTTCCTT
>JABUQX010131527.1:7500-16860 GCA_015478945.1 Trachelipus rathkii
GTTAACTTGTTTCAAATGTGGTAAAAAAGGACATAGGGCTGTAGAATGTAGGAACTATACCATCTACAAGAGAGATAGCCAACATAGATTTTGGAGAAGCAGAAGAGCTTCAATAAAAGATACTAAGAACCACAAAAATGACAGCCGCATGTGTAATAATTGGAGGGAAAGCTCGAAGAGAGCAACTGAAGCCATAATAAATGACAATGGTAACATAGCACGACGGAGTGAAGCCCGAACTCTTGACAATCTAGCAACAGTTGGAAACCGGAGATGGGATGACAGTGTAGACGTTATGAAATATGTCAGCAAAGATAATAGGATCGCATTGGCTTGTGGTAAAACGATACCTGTTATCAGAAGTGCTTGCGTAAAGGATAGAAACGGAAGAGTGAATATGTTGCCCGCAGTCGATGGAAAAATTAATGGAGTTGCGAGAAAAATATTGAGAGACGCAGGCTGCGACTGTGTCATTGTCAAAAGGGAATATGTTTCGGCTGATCAACTAACTGGAGAGAGAAAGCAAGTAATGCTGATTGACAATACAATCAGAGACTTTCCGGTAGCCATCATTGACGTCGATACGCCTTATTATTCAGGACGCGTTGAAGCGATACCCTTACCTGATGCTATCTACGATCTAGTGATAGGTAATATTCCAGGCGCGAGAGACGCAAGTACGCCACTGAAGGACAATAAAGAACGAAAAGGAGCGGTAGATAAGAAAACCTTTCAGCTTACTGAAAGAATAAACAAATTGTCCGCGGAAAACGAAAGTCTACGCGAGTCCTTAAACAAGAAGGATAAAGAAAATGAAACCTTGAAGAAAAATTTACAAGAGAGAATAAAAACATTGGAGGACGACAAAAAGTCGACAATGTCTGAGACAGATCGCCTTTCAAGAAAAGTAAAAGAATTTGAGCGTCGAATTCAAAAGTTTGAAATGTCGGGACTCAAGAACAAATTGCATACTCTCCAAAGTGAACTAGATAAAGTAAGAAGTGAAGTTACAGCAACTCGATGCGCCGCCGAAAATATTGCCGCGGCTGAAAAACGAAAATGTGAATCTGAGTTCGTCTCCATTCAACAGATTATGAGAGAGAAACTTACTTCAGCGGAAAACGAAGTTCAGCATCTCAGATCTGTTATAAAGGAATTAGGAAAGGAGAAACTTCGTTATCAAGGCTTATGTGAAGAGTTAATTGGAGGCAGTATTAAAAGAGAAGACTCTTTGAGTCGGAATGATATTTCTGCTATTGTAGAAATAATTTTGAAGAAGATTCAAAGTCTCAGTCCTGCACATTCTACAAGTTCGAATGCTAATTTATTGGAGGAAGTTGCGATTGGTAGTGAATCAGTGAAGAAGCCTGAAATGATAGATGCATCGGTTGAGGATTCGATAGTTGATATTTCTAGCGAAGTCAAGGATGAACCTATGGAAGAACCTAAAGACAAGTCTTTAGATGAGTCTAAAGAGTCTAAAGAAGAAAAGAATTTAAATCTTGGGAAAGTTAAAAAGAAAGGGATTCTCAAACAACCAGTTGAGAAGAGAGTTAAAAGAAAAAGAAAGATCGCTGGAAAAGTTGTACTAGAAGCTAAGAATAAAGCTGTTGCAGAAGGAAAAGAAACACTTTTGAAGGAAAATCACACTGATTCAAGAAAACATCCAACTGAGATTGAGGATTTACTGACTGAGGAATTTTGTGATGTGAAGCTCAGTTTATGGTTAAAAGAAAAGCCCAGTTTTCTTCTCTAATTGGGGGCTGTGTGTTATGTTATTGCTCGACAGGACCATATGGAGAAGTGAGATTTTCGAGCTCCGCAGAAACTCGTCGATAGATTTGAAATTGATAATTTAAATACGATTTATTTGAATATTATTGGATAACGGTTTTTTATTTTGAAAATATTAAGTAAATTACTAAAATTTATTTTGGAAAATAAAATTGTCTCGTGGGAAGAAAGTCTCACAAGGTGAGACTTCACCTGGAATCCTAGTTGCAGTGAAAAAAGCATAAATACGAAACGGTTAAATTGGAATTATTACTTGGTATCTGGAATTCTACTTTGGTTCTATCATACTGGGAATACGATTCAAACGTGTGGCATTCTTATAGTAAATTGAATACATGTTCATTGAAGGATTATCTCTTTGTTTTACGATAATTGAATGGAGACCTGATCAAGAAAGCTCTGCTACAATAGTGAGTCATTATAAGAATACAGGCTAGATAATTATTGGATCGTTAAGAGGACAATTGAGGAATATTGTTCTTGAGAAAGAAGATTACGACAAGTTAGGTGTAAGTACACTGTCAGCGGGTAAATACTTATAGATGAAAGATCTGGAATATGCTAGCGCAGAAGGGACTTGAAGGAAGGTTATTGAAATAAGTCATATTAACTGTGAAGTTGTCATACGACATTGAGAGCGACTTTCTACTGAATTCAGAAACTAATACATATTGTAAAGGATTTACCTTATAGAGGAAAGGACTACTAATAGTCTGTGAAGTCCATCTGCGACTTAGAAGTATTCTGGAATTCTGAAGACCTTGTGATTATTCACTGTACTTCGTGTCTGAAGTGAAAGATTACGTTGTGAAATCATACCCTAGACAATTTGGTTTAATTTTATTTTGTGTTTTGAATAAACGAACTTCGGGAATTGTCACGTTATTTATTGCGTATCTGTATCCAGTCCTTGTGAACAGTATAATAATATAATATGATATATATATATTATATATAGTAGTATAATATAGATATATATATATATATATATATATATATATATATCTATATATTAGTATTATATATATATATATTGTATATATAATATTATATATATATATAAGTATATAGTATATAAGTATTATATATATATATGTACTAATTTATATATATACTATATATATAATAGCTATATATATATACTATATTTATATAATAATATATATATATAATGTAATATATATATATTATATACTATATTATATATATATAATATATATGATAATATATTTACTATTGATAATATAGTTTATCGTTTGAGTATTATAGTTATATAATGATATATATATATATACTGTATATATATATATATTATATCAGTGGCGGGCTTTTTAGGGGTAGGCAAGAGTAGGCAACGCCTACTTGCCTTAGTGAACCCAAAAAATATTAAAAAGTCAGCATTATATATCATATATAGTTTAATATATATAATAGTAATATATATAGTATAATAATATATATATAGTATAATATATTATATATATATAGATTATATTATATTATATAGTATAATCGTCACTCTGTATAAGGCTGAGTGATTAAGCGCCGAGGTAAATTTCAACTTGATTTCCTTTTTAAATATTAGCGATCAGTGGCATGTTGCTTCTGCAAGTCAGAAAAACTAATGTTCCGTTTTCTTTAAGTCTAGGCAACCTCTGTAATTGCCTGCCGACTCTAGTAGCAAGTCATTTTATTTTTTTTAAAACTGATTTATTTCTAGTTAAACATTACTTTCCTAACGAGAAAGAGTTTTCAAATAGAGAGCATATTTATATATTGAGGATATATATATGACCTAGTATATATATATAATACTATATATATATATACTATATATGTCGATATATATATTAGTAATGGATCGAATAACCGCAACTGCACATCGGCACAAAATCACACATTATTTCTTCATATCGTCATCTTCACAGATCATCGTCATTTGCCGATTATTGGACGCTTGTTGCATTGGTCGCTGATTTTTTTTTTTTTCTATTAATTGAACAAATAATAACAATTTTGGGATAATATAAAATCAATAATAATATCATAATATTATATATATTATATATATATATATATATAGTATATTATATATATTATATTATATATATATATATTATAGTATATATATATATATAGTATATATATATATATAATATATATATATAATATCCCCATTTGCTTATGGTATGCATGACATTCCAGTGCCTGGTTCGTCTTTCTGTTCTGCGTTCGTATCAAAAACTCATCCTCCAAGAAAACAATATGCCCTTTTTTTAGAAACGAAACCCACCCCCCCCCTTTTTTTTTTTTTATATCACATATCATATAGATGCAATATCTTATATCAACCCTCTCCTCAGAAGACAACATCCTAAAGACATCCTTAATCTTATATCCCTATGTGTGGGGGAGAAAAAATATGTCCCACATCGTATGTCTGCGGTGTCGTTAGAATGGCGGCTAGGAATCGGTTTTAATTAGAGCCTGAACTGCTCACTACACTTATCTTTTGGCCAGGAATGCTAATGCATGCCTTCGGAGAAGGTCGTGATCGCCGTAGAACGGCCTTCTATCTTTGCAAAATGTATGAATCGTAACGTGACATGGAGAGAAATAATGATTGAGAAAAGAGGAAGAGTAGGTGATGGATGTATTTAGAAAGGGCAAATTTGATTGCTCGCTTGGACTCGGAAGACAAAGAATGAAAGGAAAAGCGTGAAAAATGAGTGGGTGTGGTGTGGTGTGAATGTGTTTGTGTGGTGTGGAAAGGAATTAGGCACATTCTGATGAGTGTTTGTGGTAGAGAGTCCATGGTAGATTTTGGTGTGTGTGAGTATCTAGAATTCTAAAGGGTTAAATTTGAAGTGTTTTGGAAAAAGGTCAAAATTGTGTGTTTGCGAACATATGGTCATCTGAGGGGTAATGTTGAAGAGAGTGCGATTTCTGGGATAGATCTGAATATGTTTTGATGGGTGAGTAGGAGATTAGTTCCTTTGCCACACATTGACCTATTGAAGGATTTTTTTTTATAGGTTTTCACCACTGTTTAACGATCAGATCCCTCTATTCAAGGAGGGGGGTATGTACGCTCAAAAGTTACCCTGCAGCGAAATTACCAATATGAACATCAGACGCAGGCTTTAAGTGAGGATACTTGAAATTCAGCGGAAACACACAAGATGAAGGAGAATTCCACAGAACAGAGGTGGTGGGAAAGAAGGAATCACCAAACAACGGATAGGCCTGGAAGTTACCAATGTCAACCATCTTCATTTCTTAAACTCGTGGAGCAGTACAGCCCCTTGTGCACGAGGGGATGGGTAAAGATGAGTGGCTAGGGCGAGTGATAAGTTCCTCGAGCACCCTGCCGCTGCTGTACCTATAGGATAGAGATAAAGCAACAACATCACGCCACAAAGATAAAGGGGTCAAGTGACGTGGTAAAGTACAGAACATTTATAAGCCTTTTGTGGCCTTTAACTCGACCCTGTCCAAAAGCGGGTGAAACCAGACCACCCCCCCAGATATGAGAGAAGTAACTCCATACATGGGTGGATGAAACCCTTGTATAGTGGAGCAACTGGAAAGAGGAAAAAAAGTCTCGCACTCTACAGAACTTCCCAGTTTCTTTTGAGGCCGCCCTAGCAACCGTTGTGATGTAAGGTTTCTAAGATTTTTTTTGTTTATGTTAGTCAGGATGTTTATATGTCCACAGGGGAGAAACGAGGAGAAACGTCGAAAGAAGATAGGAAAGCTAGAAGGTGTTTTGGAGAAGGAGATTTGTAAAAGTTGTGCTTTTAAAGAATTGAAAATTTCACAAGGTTGAGACTTACCCAATCGGAAATTCTATCCAGATAGCGAGACAGAATCGGACAGATTAAGAACGAGAGGCAGTTCTATACGTAAAAGAGGGAGAGAATTGATATGAGTTGAAAAATGAAGGGTCGAGTCATACGATGCTTACGGAATACGAGTTAGAGGTGCAGGTGAGAAGATTCATTAATGAAAGTAGAATAAAGTGGAGATAAGAAAGACCTTGAGGACACCACTATGACAGATAAAAGAGAAGGAAGTCGCCCATCAACAACATCCGATATTGAGGCGATTTGAAAAAAAGATAGACATAAGTAAGCAAAGAAAAGGAGGACCCAAGGAGGAGACTTGATTAGCAGTGACACTTGCATACTCGTCAAATGATTTGGTATGGTTCCAAGCGCCACCACGCAAGTCTCCCCATAGTTCTAACGAGGAAAAACCTAAATCGTTAGTTACGGAAAAGTATACATCGCCAGTAGAGACCTCGAGCGGCGTACTGGCGATTCGGAATGAGTTTCCAGATGGTCTAAAAAGTGAGAGTTGAGAAGGGTTTTTCAAAGGATCTTAGATAGAAATAAAAGGTGAGAGCTAAGGGACGATAATAGAGGGGATCCAGAGTGGTTCTTTTTATCGGAATGGTTGGACATGTCGAGCTTCAACACTGAGGGAAGTGCTAGTATTGAGACGTAGACAGTATAGTTGAACGAGAGGGTACGGATAACACGGATCACACTTTGCTCAAGCTCGGGAGGACATGCATCCGGCGAACCCGCCTCCTAACGGTTCATATGATTTCAGGAGCCATTTACCCGATCAATATTAGTAATCACAGGCAAAGGCATAGGACACCTGAGACGGAGAATTATTTGTAAAGAGGAATGCTAGAAATCGTCCAGAGTTGAGTTGAGGATAATAGAAGGCCCAAGAGATTGTCTTTTCAGTTTTAGAATTAGCAACAGAATCATCAGATTCGAATAGAGGAGGAAAGGGCGAATAATCAGCAGTTGCTAGAATGTATTGGAACGAGCCAGAAAAGATTTGTCAGCAGGAAACCAAGGAGGTGTAGCGCAGCGTTTCGTTTGAAATGAAAGTTCCGCTTTGTCGTCGAAGAGTAATCTGCAACGATTTCTAGCTGAACTGAAAATTTAGGCGAGAGGATGGGAGAACTATGGAAATTTTCCACCCCCGGATAGCACTGTCTCTAGCATGAATGGCAAGAACAAGCACGATCGGAACCAAATGAATCATGAGAGAGAAAAGATTAGTTGAAAGAAGGAATGAGCCTGCTCATCCCATCAACGATTAACAGTCCCTCCTTATCTTTTAAATCTTTATACATCCATCAGTATTCCTTTCTGAGGTAGCCCAACTGCTATCACCTGTAAATTTGGAAACCTTACATTTAAGTCCCTGGTGCAAAATATTTTATATATATAGATATATATATATATATTATAAAATATATAATTAATATTATATATATATATATATTATACTATATATAACTCTAATAAATATATATTCTATAATAATATTTATTGAGGAACAGCCACTTGACCTAAGAAAACGTTACGGACCACAAACATGTCTCCTCATTGCCAAAATAATTTTCTTTTCATTTTCCATTAATTATAATTAATTATTATTATTATTATTATTAATTATATTATATTATTTTATCATTATTAATTATTATTATTATTATATTATTCATTATTATTATTATTATTATTATTATATTTATTATTATTTATTATTTTATTATTATTATTCACATTATTATTATATTATTTTATTATTATTCATTATTATTAATTATGATTATTTTATTATGAATTATTATTATTATTATTATTATTATTATTTTATTTATTTGATTATTATTATTATTATACTATTATTATTATTATTATTATTATTTTATTATTATTATTATTATTATTAGTATTATTATTATTATTATTATTATTAGTTAATTATTATTTATTATTAATTAATGAGACTTTAAGGAATCAAAAATTTTGATCGATTAAATAATGAATTGTTAAAGCCTGTATATATATATATATTATATATACTATATATTATATATATAGTGATATTATATAGTACTTATATAGTTATATATATATATTATATTATCTATAATATATATATATATGTATATATAATATAATAGATATAATATTGAGAGAGAAGAAATTTTTAAAATATCTTTGTCAATTAATCGTCATCAGTCATCGTCATCGTCTTCGTCATCGGCAAAATTTATTAATCCGTCAAAATCGGTCATCGTCATGTCATCGAGGCAAAATTTCATAAGATCTAGTCGCCATCACTAATATAGGCTATGTATATATATATTATATATATATATATAGTATATAATATTATAATTAGTTGTATATATATATAATATATATTATATTATTATAATATATATAGTATATAATATATAATAATATATAGTATATTTATTTGCTACTCAGAATTTGACCCACGACGCACTGGATAAATGGTATATATATATAGTATATATATATACTATAATATATATATGTATATATATAGTATATATAAATATATACTATATATATATATATATACTATAGTACTATAAATATATATATATATTATATTTATTTTTATATATATATTTATATATATTATATAATATTAATATATATATATATATATATAGTATATATTATATATATATATATATATATATATAGTATGTATATATACGTATTATATATATATATATATATAATTATATATAATATAATATATATATATATATATATATGATATATATAATATTATAGTTTTTTGGAGAAGAGAGAGAGAGAGAGGAGAGGAGAGAGAGAGAGAGAGAGAGAGAGAGAAGAGAGAAGGAGGAGAGAGAGCAGAGAGAGAGAGAAGAGAGAGAGAGAGAGAGAGAGAGGAGAGAGAGAGAGAGAGAGAGCACAGAGTAGTAAGAAAGTTACTGGAGTCACCACTGATATATATATATACTATAATATAATTAGTATATATATTATATATATATATATTATTTATATTTTATATATTATTATTATGTAATCTAATTTTATTAAAATAGGTTTTCACAATTATGGATATATAATATTATATAGTAGTTAAGTAATATTATTTATAATTATATATATTATATATAATATATAATTCATTATATATATATATATATTAAATAATGTATATATCTATATATATATATTTATTATATATATAATATATTATATATTATATATAAATAGATATATATTATATATAAAGTAGTATATATATATAATATAGTATATTTATATATAATGATATTATATATTAATATATATATATATATATATCTATTATAATATATAAATATAAATATATATATAATATAATATAGTGTACTATATTATATTTTTATAGATATCAATAATATATATGTATGAGTATTTATATAATTGATACTGTAATATATAATAATTGCAGATCTATTCAGTATTAGATATAATACATATAGAACATAGAATATATATACTGATAATATATATAAGTTATTTAATTATAGTATCCTAGATACCACCATTGTAAAGTATAAAGTATCGCATATGATTCTATGTATATGTATATATCTGTACTTAATAACGTTGATAGAACATACACTATATATTATTACGTAATATATATATAGTAATAAGATACCATACTATACAGTAGATAAGTTATAATTATATA